>BMAV01007824.1:75902-102505 GCA_019973955.1 Trichonephila inaurata madagascariensis
TCGTTACTGGCTTGCCTAATAGACTTATCAGGACTAATCCTACAAAATGAATCATGCACTCGATCAACAGTGTCTTCTATCACGAAAACTTAAGGATACTTGCCAGTTTGAGATACCAAAGTTCCCGTCTCCTTTAAAGTTCTTTCCCATTGGTGGATAGATTTTGATGTCGGAGGATCGACATCAAACGATTAACGATTGCCTAACCCTTTAAAACCCGAAATATTTTTATCTTTAAATTTTTAATTTTTTCGGTTATTAACGCTATATTGACACTGGCAAAAACAATTTTAAAAATTTCTTTATTTACTGTGGAAATCTTTAAAACATGGTTTTGTTTTTGACAGGTATAAATAAACATTGCATTTATCACATGTTTTCGGACTGCTTTCGCATTCTGCTAGGCCTTGATATGTCCTCAACACATCGAAAATGCCTATAAATGTCATGCCTTTTATCCTGGAATGGCCAGGATAAAAGGCATGACATGTATAGCAGGTGGATCATAACATTTCGATTTTTTGCTGGTGGAATTACAACACTGTTATCTTCATCTTCAGTTAAAATACTTTTGTTAGTAGGTGGAGGAGAGGCTGCTAACGCTTTAACTATCTATAACTTAAATTTTAAGCAATCCATTTTGATTTTTGGCGGAGTTTTATTTGATATTGCATCTTATTTGCACAGAAGCCAAGAATTTGCAACAGCTAAAACAATGAAATGAATGGGTTCAAGAGACTTTGATGGTAAAAAATGATTCAAAACTGTCTTTCATTACAAATATTTCCATGTTTTTCTTCATCGCTCTCATTTGAACTTGATTCTCCTTCCAGGATAAGTGATTCATATGATTTGTTCGCAGCATTGTCATCATCCGAGAGATCACTAAGTTCACAACCTGATTTATTCATCAATTGCAAAATTTCTTCTTGAGTAAGAATTCTTCTCCTTTTAGATACCTGAAAAAGCTTTTGGTTAAAAGTTATCACAGTATTAAATGAAAAATAATAAATTGTATCCGAAAATTCTATTATTTAAAATATATATATATTTAAACCACACCATGCCAACTCCCACCGGAAAACACAGTTTTTTTTAGGGGGGATATGGATGCAGATATCTGTGTAAAGGATAAAAATGCCATACTCCTCAACAAATGTATGAAAAAGAAATTAAAATGCAAAAAAAGAGAGAAAGAATGAAAAAAGGGACTCATCCATGGCGACCCCCAAGAATATTTGGTATTAATTATATAACTATATATATTTTATTTTTATGTAGGCTTTCCTCAAAATTATTGAAACAGAAAAGAAAATTCGCATGGTAAGTACTTACCTTTACAGCTGCAGTGACTCATGTAACGCCCAATCCGCACGATCGTGTGGGCTACGAAATCCTGAGTTCTACAAGCAACATTAATAGAGTATAATTAATATTTTTACTATTTTACAATTATTTATAAACATTAAGACAAAAATTTATATTGAAGAAGTTATAGAAATATATCGATAGTTACCTTTTTACGACAGATAAAAAAAAAAGATGTTTTTTCGTTGCATTTGTAAACAAGGCTAGATTTGCCAACTAGTAAAACAAGGACTACAACTACCATCTGTTCATAAAAATTGATACTTTACACTTTCTGCAAACCCACTTAATCGTTCGATTCGAGCTTTTCTTACATACAACTATTCCAGAAGCAAAAACGTATAAAAATGTATCTTACCCGCACGATCGTGTGGGTCGTATTTTTATTGCATTCAAAAATGCATTTTTATTGCATGCATTTTTATTGCATTCAAACATTGTTATTGTATAAGGGAAGGCGTAAAAAAAATTATCATTCAAAATTGGGTCGCAAATACAGAAAGTTTAAGAAGCATTTATCTAATCCCAATCTTATTAAAAACAAAATTTAGTTCAGTTATCTCAAGTTTGCAACTTTCAGTAAACTCTTTCTCAAAAACGTTGAAAAGTATTTTACGGAACAACACCACTCCCAAGAAAGATGGCTCAGTCCATCAACACTTCGTGCACCTGACAAACACTTGCGCACCCCAACGCATCCCTCCCAGGGGAGAGAGATCACTCGTCCGTTCAATGAACCGTGCTACCTGCGACACCCCCACAAGCACTTCCTTCCTCCCAGACATTCCTCACTTTCGTTTTTTCTTTCTTCTTTTCCCTCCTCTTGAAGAGAGATTCCTCGAATATTTTTTATAACTCAACTCCCTCTTTTCTTTCTATTTCTGACGCCTCCACCCCCTGCATTCGACTTCAGCACAATTCTTTGCGTTTTCCCATGAAATTTCCCCGCGTCACGCACTGCATTTGTCATGCACCCCTCTCTCCTTTTTTTCGTAGTTTTAGAATTGATAAAAAAAAAAGGCTGACTAATTTATGTTTTGTTTCGCTTTCGTTTCGCGTAGTGTGAGTGTTTCGTCACTTTGGTGACGGAATTTTGGCGATGGAAAAATATGCTGATGCATATCTTTTACACTTTCGTATCCGTCACTTAAAAATTAAGAAGGAAAGTTCCGGTAGTATTTAAGGATAAACATTTGGTGAACGTAGTCTTCGCCGAAAGAAAAAGTTCCGTTAAAGAAAAAGACCTTCTTATTGTCCTGTCTATGGACTTAATGCATTTCTATATTGATCCAAAAGCCCCAATAACAAGCGAGGCCAGGTCTGGAGCTTGAGTACTGTGAAGAATGTTCCGTGGTGATGCATCAAGTTTAAAAAGATATGCAAGAATGGCCTTGCAGTCAAAAATATATTCTGGTGTTAATTGGGTTTGCGGACAATTTCTGAAGTTGGGGTAAGATCGGGAATTATGTGGAGATATTTTCTTACCTTTGAAATAATCCGTGTGGAGTCTTGTTGCTGTAGACGACAAATTTATAGAGCAATTGAGCTTTGGGATAGTTGGTTTATGAAACGCTGGTTGGAAATTTTGTGCTTGGAAACCTCGTTTGCATCACCCGAGGTGAAAATGGAAGGCTGATACCTTCATTACCCCCAATGCCCGAGTTGACAGGAATGCAGTGGGGGTATACTTGGTTCATTAATCTGCCTGAGGAGAATGTTAATGCCCTGTGACAGATTGGTATCACCATTGTAAATGACCTCGAGAGCTGATTTTGAATCAAAGAAAATTACGAGACTTTCCGTTGTATCATCCGCGAGTAAGTGAATGAATATAAACCTCTCACTGTTCAGCTACACGAGGGTTTTTGGCGACGAACCTCGTAATTTTGAGCCATGGTCAAGTAACGTGGACGACACCTGAGCTGGCACCCCCCTCTCTCAACTACCACACTAACGGGAGGACGTTTGAGCGCTCGACAGATTTAACGTGCATCGCTGCCCTACACGGCGGGTCTTTGGTGTTACTGAGCTCGAACTCATGACATGCCTACCATGATCCAATACCCTGATCACTGGGCTCCCGCAGCCCCAGTGTATCATCTGTGAAATGTGACACGTAAAAAGAGAGGGCTTCCTTTATTACCTATTAAAAACCTAAACTAAGAATATTTTTTCCAAATAAAAAAATATGAATATACACAGTCGGACCCCAATTTAACAAATGCATCGGGGCTGAATATTTTATTCATTCATTCGGGTTTATTCGTAATGTAGGGATAAAAACAATAAATTTTTTTGCTCTTACCTTTTTGGGAATTCTATAATAAGCAACAACAACAACAACTCTCTC
This sequence comes from Trichonephila inaurata madagascariensis, assembly GCA_019973955.1. Taxonomy (NCBI): domain Eukaryota; kingdom Metazoa; phylum Arthropoda; class Arachnida; order Araneae; family Nephilidae; genus Trichonephila; species Trichonephila inaurata. Next base: position 79,621 of record BMAV01007824.1, read on the forward strand.
TCTCTCGTTAATTACACATTTTTTATCCAGCAGCTATAAGTGAATTACTACGCACCAGTTAATTGGAAATTGTTAAATACTGAGTAATAGATGTTTGACAATCTTTTTGACTCCTGACTCGAAAGAGTTCTTTTTTGACTTCATGCAGAGAAGAAAATTCTGCGACATTTACATCTTGCTGCATGAGGTATGTTTTCACAGTTTCCAAGCAATGCAAAACATTAAAAAAATGTAACAGTTTTTACAGGAGTTTCAATAACAATTTCTGTAACAGGATCGCTATTCATTGGGTCCGACAAAACTTTCAAAAGTTTTTACAAAACCATACGTAAAATAAACCTCACATCTTTCAAGAGAGCAAATAGTAAAAACTTTTAAATATATCTCCTGCTTTGTGGAGTGGGATAAGATAAGAAAGGAATTTCCAGTCTTATTCACAGCTCACGCGATAAATTACACTCATGACTCATCTACACCAAAAGTCTTATTATAGGTTGCACCCTTTCTCCGTCGAAATTCACTGCAAACAAGAAAAGTTATCTGTTTCGGAAAAAACGATGTGTCACATTTGAAAAGAAATCCAATTTTTTCTAATCCAAACTAAAAATCGAAAGGAAAAAAAAAGAAAAAGAAAAAAAAATTCGGCTGTTGAAATAATTTATTAATTCGGGGTTTATTATTCGTAAAATAAGGGTTTTTGCCTTCATTTTAATCGGGGGGAGGGGGAGTGAGTGAGTAAATATTAACGTCGCACTGTTCAGCTACTCGAAGGCTTTTGGCGACGGACCTCGTAATTTTGAACCATGGCCGAGTGACAACCCCTGAGCAGTAACCCCCTCTCCTAACTACCACACCACACCTATGGGAGGATGTCTGAGCTCTCAATAGATTTAACGTGCATCGCTTCCCTACACGGCGGGTCTTCAGTGGTACGTGGGGGAGGGGGGTGGGTAAATTCGTCAAATTGCGAAAGTCATTAAATAGGGATTCGGTATATCGGGGTCTGACTGTATATCATTTTTAAGCATTGTGATTTTTGTGTATCAACACACTATTTTCATAGACTACTTATTTCTATTTACGGAATATCTTTATTATTATTGTTAACGGGGCACTATATAAAGCTACACGAGTGCTCTTGGCGAAGGACTCATAATTTCGGACCAAGGTCAAGTGATGAGGAAGACACCTTGGCAAACATACCCATCTCCTAACAATGCCAAAGTGAGGATCATGTTATAAATCAGAGGTAGCCAAATTGGTGGTCCACGAGAAAATTTCGCTGATCCCCAGAAGAAAGTGGAATATACTCACTCATAACGTTAAGTTATGTTTTAAGATGCATTGATTGTGTTCTTAGACCACATTTTTTATAAATATATTTAACTTTTATAATTCCTATTCGTGGTCCGCGAAATTTATATTACGAATTTACTGGTCCGTCAGGTCAAAAGGCTTGGCGACCGCTGCTGTAAAATGACAAATTTAACATGCTATTACTGCAAGGATCTATATTTAAAATCAAATATATTACCAGTTATACTCAGACATCTCACGCGTTCTTCCTCTAACATAACCTCTGTGTTCTTTGACGGCCACGATTAATGGCAAATCTTTTCCAACCCAAATCCAAGAAGTGAAACGAAGCATAGATGCAAATAAGATAACCTTTAAAAGGGTAGAAGTTTTAGTGAGCAGAATGGAAATTTAGAGAAAGTTCAGTTCAGAGAAGATAGAAGTGTTGATTGACGGCTTATCTAGAATCCCGCAAAGCTCGCCATTAGAACCAAGGTACATACCATTGTACGACCCTTAGGAGAAATATTTGAAGTAGATTGGACGTTGAGTATTCAACCAAGGTAGGAAGATTACATTCTGAACGCGAATATATTATTGAGATTGAGATTAGGCGGATATAATATAATTATATTGATAAGTGATCTAATTGCGCGATTTGTGTTAATTAAGACTACGTGTTTTGGTTTATTCTCACTTAATATAAGTTTGTTCGATATCTAAGTAATCTAAGTTAAATTCTTAATAAAAGTCATATTAAGAATTCTAAAATGTCTCGTCATTTTGAGAATCCCACACCTCTAACTTACGCTGAAACCCCACGATATGGTCATCGAAGGACGGCCATGTCGCAATATGCCTAGTAATAGGCAAATGGGTTGATTTTAAAAAATGTAAGTACTTGAAAAAACTCATCAATTCAAAAGCTGTATACTTTCAAGCATACTTTGTTATGTACAATAAATATTTGTTCGTTATTTGGTAAAAGAGTTCCTGAACGGCGCTACGGCTGATTCCCCTTGAAATCAAGGCCTGCTTAAGGGGTATTGCAGTACTTGTTCTCTTCATTATAAGACATTATATATATTCTCTTAACAAATATTTAAAAAGAATTTCAAATGACTAGCGTGGCCTTATAATGAACTCCTAAACTCCACCCTTGTGTGCGACATTGACATTAATTATTAATCTATCTTCGGTAAGAAATGAAGATCGGAACAGGCCGTGTCCTCCTGGGCCCTGTCGTCCCCCTTGTGACGTTTGAGATAAATAACGGTAGCGTGATATTGATCAGCTTAAGCATTTAGTTTATTTGCGTCATAGCTATTATTTACAGATTATACATTGAAGTTATTAAACTTATTAAAAATTATTATTCAAATGATGTGGTTTGTGAGAGGGGAATACACCTCCGGGCTCCACTCACTTCGAAGGTTTCAAAACATCTCCAGGTTCTCTCTCGCTTCGGGGATAAGGGGTCGGCACCTTTTTAGCATCCTGCTAGTGGCGGGAAAAAGCTCCCTCGTGGAGTCAAAAGGTTGCGGGGGAGGTCCAAGGCGGGACCGCTCAATAACTTTCGAGATACAGGTGCAAAATTGCACGTATGATCATTATTTCCACAAAGAAGCCGATTCACAGCTCTGTGGCGAGAATCGTTACACCCATTATAACCCAAAGATTTAGTTAAGTCCAGCTTGTACGAGCTCTTGTGGTATCCCGACCATTGGGCGCCAATCCCAAGCGCCCAATGGATAAACCGACACTCCTTTTCGTACATTTCAAATCTACAACGCAACTTTTAGTCCATAGTCCTGTTATTTTTGTCCATGCCTTCCCCTACTTTGCTTCCCCGAAAAGATTTTTTCCGGCTGTCTGACGACGCAGACAAAACTAATGAGTTACTGAAACCTTCGGTAAAGGTGGAAATGAGTGATAGCCGGCATCGAAAACCGCGCGTCAGTCGTCTCATGATGAGGCGACTCAGTTGCCGAAACACAAGCAGTAGCATGGAATAATGATGCGGACAACGAGGGCGTGGAACTTCAAACAAAGCCGCCTTGGGACCCTCGGAATGCGCGGGAAGAATTCGACGCGTTCTTAAGTGTAAGTTGACGGTCTAAGCCTCGGGAAAAGACAAAAGAAACGAAGCAAAGGAAAACCGCGGAAAACAATATCCTTTTGTTTGAAAGCAATGGAAATTAGACAGCTAGTGTTTGAGTTTGTTACAGATTTAAATAGATAGCGCGTCGTACCTCCAGTTCTTTACCATCTAGTATGAATGATTGTACCTTTTTTATTTCTATTGCTGAATTGTCCTGAAAGGTTTGTTCTCAGAAATTAAAATGAGGCACACATATAAATTTTGATGTACACCAACTTAATTAATTAGTTCTGCTTAGCATCATTTATAACCTGTTATGCATACTTGAAGAATTTTTCTCTAAATTTTTGACATGGAAACTTTCCAGCACGATCTTTCATAGAAATTAAATTTTGTCATTAAGAGAACATTGCAAAGACTTTACGTATAGTCAAGCGTATTACGTGTATCGACATATAACACGCATTTATACTTTCAAACTGCATTTTTTAATCTTAAGATGTGTTCGCCGAATAACACGCAACCACTTTTTTACGAAGGAACCCAAAATGCCCATGTGCAATGCTCTTATCTTTTGAGAAAAACGGTTTGCATAAAAACAACATATCTCGAAAAAATCTCACTTCACTCTGTAGTGCTCTTCTACTTATAGAAGAGGATAGAACATTATTAAAACCCATGGTTATTTATAAAAGAAAACTGATGCCGATACCCAGTTTTCAGAAAAGTATTTACATTCATGTGCACGGAAAGTATGCATGTATAAAGACAGTGTAAAATCGTGGATAAGAAATGTTTAGTAAAAACGTCCAGATACTTGAAAAAATCCAGAAAGTCTTTTAGTTTGATACATGTTAAGATCCCATGTATAAGAGATAATACGAAAAAAATTGTTGACATATTGCAACTCAGATATGGCAGTTATATTCCAGCCGGATGAACACCATTAGTTCAACCTTGATGTGTGTATCAATAAACCATTCCAATCAAATTTAAGACGATAGTGGAATCTGTGGATGGTTGAAGGTGAAAAAAAAGCATTTACAAAAAGAAACCGAAAATATATGTAGAAATCTAATTTTTATTAGCTCCTCTTTATTTTTATACCTGACGAATGAAGCGCATCAGTAAATTTCATTCTAATTTTTTTTGTATTAAAAGGGCACGATATACGCTGGATTACACGTTAAGTAAGGAAAAGTTTGAGGCAGTAATATTTCATGAAATAACCACCGTATCAAACATTTTGTACATAGGGACATCTACATAGGGACATCTTAAGGCATGGGCCAACTGGGCCCGGACTCAAGGCCTAGGCCGCAATGGAGGCCTCGTCTCATTCTCGGCTCAACCTTAATAATATCAAGATTCGAATAATTTCAAAGGTTAAATGTTATTTCCTGTTGCATTCTTCGAAAAACTGGGAATTTCGGATATCTCAACTGGTTACTTGTGATGTCCGTCGTACACGTACTGGCCTAGGCCTACACCATACACCGTCATTAATCATTCAATCAAGAGGCGGGAGTCGCTCCAGCTAGTTTGTTCAATTAGAAGTCATGCACTTTTATTTGCTTCGGGTATTTCGGGTTTGTACGAGTATTTGACAACATATACTGTATGTACTGTCTACTTTTAAGGGTCATTGGCTGGACCTACATTTGTGTAGGCACCAGGGCCTCAAGAAGTTTTAAGACGTCTCTGAAGACGCACCAGGTACTAGCTCGTGTTGATCTAGTTGTTCCTTTCCAGTCCCATCAATGAAAGTATGATTCAACAAGTTCCGTTGAGTGAATGAGTGAGTGAATATTAACACCGCACTGCTGAGCTACACGAGGGCTTTTGGCGATGGACCACGTCATTTTGAACCATGGTCAAGTGACGTGGACAACACCTGAGCTGGCACCCCGATCTCCTAACTACTTCACCATACCAACGGAGAACGTTTCAGCTCTCGACAGATTTAACGTGCTTCGCTGCCCTATACGGTGGGTCTTTAGTGGTACTGGGATCGAAATCATGACATACCTGCCATGATCCGATACCTTGACCACTGGGATATCGCAGCCCAAAGATGCTGTGCAAGCAACTGGAGTTCTTATTAGTAAGGTGAAGGGATAAGTTATGAGACATTGTTGTAAAACTCAACAATTTTACTTAATTTATTATCTTAGTATATTCATATCTTAATGGAAATGACCATCGAGAGTGGAATAAAGCTCAAATTTCTATCCAATAATAATATATACTTAGCTTTTATATGAAGCTTTGAATTACAGCCAAGCAGGTTTCAAATCTATCATAAATTCAAACAGCTCCAGAAGTTTTAATCTAACTCGCCAATTACAGTAACAAATAATCAAAGCTGATTTTTACACGTACGACTGTAGAAATCTCTTCTTATGATTACAATCATGATATGTGCAACGGGTTCTCTTCGCGCCCTCCTACTATTCCCCATTGAGAAATACTTCCAATAGTTTGATTTGAGAACCGTGTTTTGCAAAGGAACCGTGACACATGCAAAGTAGAACTACTCTTTAAAGTTAAGTGAATAGAAGGAGGAAAAAATAACAATTAGACGTGTTGATGTAAAATTAAATTATAGTTTATATTTGAATAGTTAGTGTATCCACAGAAAAAGTACAGAAACTTATGGTTTAAGTTCAAGGAATCAAGTTGAATACAGTGAAATACGTTTATCGCGAAAACGCTTAAGACGAAGTAATACATCGGTCCAGACAAACTACTGGTATTTTAATGCCTTTTTTTTCTTTTAACACGAAACGAAAATCGCTTAACACGAAAAGATTTCTCTTCTGGGAATGAACAAAGTACGGAAAACACCAGGAGCGTTGGCGAAATTTAAAAGAAGTGTGAAATGAAAGAGAGGTGGTTTCACATGTAGAAAGGAGGCTAATTGGGCTTTGAAAAACCCTCAGAGTAGCCTATGACACAAACTAATTTTGATTCTCTAAGCTACTTTCACACTCCAAACCCTGCAAAAAAATCTCATCTCTTAAGGGTGGGCTTTGCTATTTAGTAATGAGTACATTGCAGTGTGTGTGAGTAAAAATCTGAAATTTTGGCTTGAGTCTTTTTTTTTTTTTTAATTTTAGAAGAATTTAGTATTTATTTACTAGCACAATGATAAAGAGAGCTCCAAAGAAAAGCAAACTGGTTTTTCACTTAAAATGAAGATGGAGCTTCTTAAAACTGTTGATCAAAAACAGAAGACAAAAATGGAAATATGTAAAGATTTTGGTTTTGCTAAATTTTATATTCAATTTGATAAAATTCTTGTGAATGTTTTTCTTTCACTGAGCTTTATTAAATACTTGCATATGTACATACCCATATAAATAAACTGTTCTCTAATAAACTTAATTTTGTTGAATATATGTTTTTTTTTCTTTTGCAATATCCTTTAACACAAAATTCTTTTAACACGAAAAAATATTTCAGACCCCTAAATTTCGAGTTAAACAGTCTTCATTGTATTTGCAACAAATGATTAGTATCTTTTCTCATAAATACTTAGTATAAGCTAATACTGATTCGCTCCCTATTAGCTACAACAAAAATTAATAGTAATTGAAAGGCTAAGAAATAAACGTTTGTTGATTTTTAAAGATGGCTTTTTATTTTGTGAGCCCTCTTTCTAGCATGAGTGAAAGTTCGACACATATCCTCAATGCACCCTTGAAATCAGTATAAATAACAGTCCTAAACTACATACATCACCGTTCCTTCACGTTAGGTTCTCAAATCACTTAAGCAACCCATAAAATAGATTTCCTTTGAGATAAGTGGAAAACGAGCTGAGAGAATTTTCATCAACTGTTTTGAAAAGTCTTTATATTTTTTAAAAGAATATAACTAATTAACGAGTTAATATGCACATCATCCTATGGAGAATAATAATGAAATATTCCATTAAACATATACAAAGTAAATATAATACTTTCTATTCCCTCTTTTCAAACTGAAATCTTAGTACAACAATTTCGAAGAGATTGTTTCAAATGGCATTCACTCCTTTTCTATAGTGTAAGATCGTCTTGTTGTTGAATTAATCATTACTCAAATTAACCGGATTTACCGTATTCATTATTTTCTTCAAAACACATCACGTTATTTAAAACTCTATGTACAATTACAAATCGCATAGGGAACTACAGGCATCGTCCTCCATTTTCACGGTCGAGACTACCTTCTTCTTCTTCTCTCCTTCCCGCTCAATCCAAAAACAGTTCACAGCAGCGCCCTCTTTCTATTCTATCGTGTGCTATGTTTCAAGCCTCCTAGTGCCACGCCGTTACAATATCTAAAATATTTTTTAACCAATTAACTGTGATTGACTAGCATACTTGTCATGGAGAACTTACAGGATTTGGTGTACTGACGAATATACTCGTCATGTGTAAAAAGTAGTGACCATTGGCTATTTAAATTGTTATTTTCGAGAAGGAATTTCAAGATGTTTATAGAATATTTCGAGGCCAGTCCGGAGTAAAACAAATAAATAGAGAATACGAAATATTTAAGATGAACTCATGTGTTCCCGTATGCACCGGCTGAAACAGAGTACAAGTTCTCATTCCGGATTTATTTATGTGCGAAGATAATGTTTTTTAGAAGTCAGCCTAAAAGGGGCAAAGGAAGAAGTCGGAAATTTTATTAACAATGGGGTTCCTTCAGGTATGGTCAGGCTTGGGACAAACGCGTGACGCCAACCTGGCGCTAAGACCATTGATAGCTGTTAGCCCGAAGTTAAAACCCAGCTATCGAGTGGTACAAATGCCACTAGTTAGATACTACGTGCTGACATTAGAGAAATAGCCAACGACATCCTACCTAAAAAGGAGTTAGTTTACTGGGATGGGAACGGCAAGGATGCTTTCTGGTAAGAGGACTGTGATCAACCCTACAGCACCTATTCCACAACTTCCGTTGTGTCAAGACAAGTAAGAAATTTTTTGCCAGTAAATAAGGAAAAAAAATCAGTATATGTTAAGTCTCAGTCCAGGAATTGTGACGGTCCCTAAAATTCAGTAGGAATTTAAATTCTTACCTTTATATGTGATTTTTCTTGAGTTTTTTGAGTAATATATGCAATATATGTTTATGGTAACCAAATAAATAATTATTAATAATAAAATTGGCAATTTTATCAAGTAAACCCATCTTTTTTATCCAATATTTTAGCAGTGGTACTTGTCGCCCAACCGGTATAGTGGTTAGCGACGCTGACTGGGATGCCGTAGGGACTGGGTTCGAATCCTGGAGAAGACATGGATGTTTATAAATGTATAGTGCCTTTGCGGTATGGCGGTACTCTAAATAGCCGTTGAGCCGCAAGTCCTCTCGTGTGGTTGGTGGAAGGGGAAGAGAAGTGGGAGGCCCCTGACCACCCCAGGGTTTTCTCCTTCTAAATTGGGCTAGAACCGAGCCAAATGGTGCTCAAAGCTAAGGCTAACGACAGGCGAAAAAATTCAAGCCCTTAGCCACGATGAATTTCGTGGGCCTCGATCTGACTTCGTCAGGCAGGCGGCATTAGTCACAACAACAACAGCAGTGACACTTACTCTGTGATTGACGAGTCATCGCTCGATTTCCGTGACACACATAGCTGTCCGCATTCAGATGGGGGTGTCACAGTTAACTGGTTAAAATACCGTCAGCTAGATTCACCAAGTACAATAATAACATGCACAATTTTTTTTTAAGTATTTTAGGCTGAAAATTGCTTGCTTGCTTGATTGATTGAATATTAACGTCGCACTGTTCAGCTACACGAGGGCTTTTGGCGACGGACCACGTAATTTTGAACCATGGTCAAGTGACGTGGACGACACAGGCTGAAAATTGCAATAAATGTGTTATGCTTCTCTTTTCATATTTTTTTTATTTTTTTTTATGACCACGGTAGCCGAACTTTCTTTGTCACGAACTCGTGGCCGACGTTGTGGCTCGAAACCTTAAGCCTCTGAAGACACACCATGTAGAGGAACTGACGCACGTTAAATCTGTCGAGGCTCAAAGTCTTCCCGTGTCATTGGGTGGAAGTTAAGAGATAGAGGTGCCAGCTTAGGTAAATACATTAAAAAATTCAATTCAAAATACATTAAAAAATAAAACATTTTTATCCAAAGTTAGTTTTTGTTGTTATAGTCAGTAGAAGACTTCTTTATTAATATTATAAATGCGAAAGTATGTTTGGATGTTTGTTCCTCTTTCACGCAAAAACAACTGAATGGATTTTAATGAAACTTTACAATGATATAGCTTATACATCAAAATAACTCATAGGCTATAATTTATAACTATATTGAGTGAAGTCTCTAAAATAAAACGATAATGGTTAAGTAAGTAGGGAAAAATTCTGCCATCTGCAAAAAATCCCGTGACAAGATATATCTATCTTTTATGTGGGAAGCAAAAAGTTTCCCATTTTGTTGTCTACGCTAGGCGCCAGGAACTGCGAAGGCTTGAACAGGCGGAGCGTGAGGCTGATTACAATTTTAACATAAAATATACAACAAAAAGTAATATTAACGTATTACACTTCTAGATATAAATTATTTACACTATTTCAAGCGTTCATTACACAAAATTTATAACGAATGTGTTTCTTTTGCTGAGCAGAAATCAGCTTAAGAAGGTGTTTTCAAAAATCGACCCACAAGAGAGTTAGTTACGGTGAGTTATAAATTTTTTTAAAAAAAATCCTTTTTATCAGCTATTAGATGTGCAACTCACGTAAAATTAACTCAATAAAAACTTCTTTATCTCCTTCAATCTGTATTGCTTAATTTTTCAATTCACCCGTGCGAAGAACGGGTATACCAGCTAGTGTGTGTGTATATATATATATATATATATATATATATTCTGCTTACTGTCAGCCGCGTCAGCCAATCTTGAATTTTCCGTGAACTAACTGATAAAATTTTCAGGTGGTCAACCCCCAAAATGTCTTGGTGGTCCACCGGTCAATCACGATCGACGTAATACCCACTCCGGAAAGTCTTTTTTTTTTTTTTAACTTTAATTATTTTGTTAATAACTCATCGTTTGTATAGATATTTCTTATTTTTTCTCTAATGTGTGTGTGAGAGAGAGAATATAAATAAATACATTTGCTGTCCTTTCATATACAACTTAGTATTTAATTCGACTTTACCATCGCAAGTTGATTAATAAGCATCTCGTGCTGCCATCTGCTGAATTTTTTTGATATGACTTGATTCTAGATACTATAATAATTTGATATGTTAAAAACTGTAATAACGTTACATTTATGAAACTCTTAAATGAATTTATTTCGTTGAAAATAATAACTCAAGAATGTTTTTTCCTCGGAACCTCATGTTTTTGCTAGAAAAATCCAGATTTTACTTCAAGATACATAAATAGAAAGTAATTAAAAGATTAACTTATGCAAATTTCTTTTAAAACTGTATCGAATAGCACAAATATTTTGTAATAATTTAGCTAACATGAAAATCACGTAAATTACTTGTCTTATTCTCTAAAAATATCGTTGAGAACAGCTAAAAGCAATTCGGATATTCAAATTGAGCAAGGAAAAAACATGGTGATTAACCTAATATAGTTGGAATTTTTATCAGTTTTTCTTTAAAATTTGTCGTATGCACTTTTGGAAATTTATTTCCCATCAACTATTGATCTAATTTAAATATTTAAATTTTTCGTGAATTCATGGATTTTAGTACTTGGTTGTGCTGCCATCTATCTATTGCAAGAAAATGTACTCCGTAAGCAATAGATGGCAGCACGGTATAAAAAGTATGTTTTATTTTCGCTGCAGTACTACAGCTGGTATCTACCGTAGAATCCGGCGTATAACCAAGGTCTTCAAGACTCTTCTAGATAACTTTGGTATAACGCGCACTTTTAAAACAAAAAATAAGATCGAAATTTAAGGGTGCGTGTTATACGCCGGGTATAAAAACGATAGCCTTAAAAAAAAAGGAAATGAACTTTAAAAAAAATATTTACTTATACGCATATCGAAATGCTATTTATTTAAAAGAAATGACATGCCTTATGAACTAAAAGAGTTGTAGCTCTAGAAGTATACTATTTTTTCAAAAGTCTAGGATAATACCTCGAATAAATGGTTTCAAAACACACAAAAGCATATAATATATTAACATTTCAGATTTCTTCGTAAGAAAAGAGGGTGCGCGTTATACTGCGAATATACCTAAAAATTAAAAAATGCAGCTTGAAAGTATAGGTGCGTGTTATACGCCGGATTTTACGGTATGTTACGGAAAGTTTCTGAAAAAATTATTAAGGCTGTTTTCGGTTAATGTTAAAGAATAGGACCCGAATTTAGAACATATTTTCTGATATAAAAGAAATGAAAAATTAATATGACATTCTGGTTTCACTATCCTTTAGAGAGCAGCATTTTCTATCATACTTCCCATTTTTAACCGAGTTGATTTATTTTTTCTGGTATACAATGTGTTTCGCATTTTTTATGCTATACCGTAATGATAAATGAGCTTTGCCTTCAAGAATTAAAACAAAAAAGAAAGTATTCACGGAATACTTTGAAATTTTTAAAAGCACTCTATTGTTAACAGAGGTACGAGTTATAATATTGCAAATTTCCATGGAAATTGGGTCATTTTTCAGTGAAAATGTGCTTCGCGTTTAGTTAGAGCTCTCGTACTTTTACCGAAAACAGCCTTAAGATATCCGACTACTTTCGGAACCGTGATTTTGCAAAAGCGCATAAATGGATAATTTTCATGATATTTAGTGTCACTTTGATTAGAATACGTGTATAAAATTGTTTTAAGGATATTTTGACAAAAAACAATTATTTAACTACAATATTTTGGCAAAAAATTAACTTAGAATAATCTTTTTTCAAAATGTTCTCCTTTTGTGAAAAATGCATCTATTATAATAATATTTTGCCTGTATATAGCTCAGACCTCTCTACAGAGGCTCAACTAGAATTTTTGAGATATATAACTTAGAAGTGGGTTTATCCATATCTTACGACAACAGAGGGGAGCAATTTTAAGAAAAAAACGCCAATAATTATTTCAACTGGCGGAAACTCTGAAAATAATGGAAATTTTTCAAAAATTCTAGTTGAGCCTCTGTAGAGAGGTCTGAGCTATGTACAGGCAAAATATTATTATAACAGAAGAATTTTTCACACAAGGAGAACATTTTGAAAAAAAGATTATTCTAAGTTAATTTTTTGTCAAAATATTACATTTAAATAATTTTTTTTGTCAAAATGTCTTTAAAACAATTTTATGCATGTATTCTAATCTAAGTGACGCTAAATATCATGAAAATTATCCATTTATGCACTTTTAAAATCACGGTTCCGAACGTAGTCGGATACTTTAAGGGATAAAATGGTTAATACATTTTAATAAAGTTTTAGCTTTCAGTCATTCACATTTTATTTTTTAATGTATCTTATCTCTTGATAAATAAGTATTCACAATCAAAAGCAAAAAATAAAATCGCAAATTTTTGTGTGTTTTATGATTTAAAATTTTGTAAATGGATGTTAAAAAAGAGTAATCATTGAGTAATGTTTATATATCATTGCAATTTATTAAAATCCGTAATTAAAATATTCCATTGATACACTTAACTGAATTAATTGTATATATATATATATATTTGAAATAATCTAAAAAATATGCCTTCCCTAAATGTAACAATAAAATAGTTTTGTCTTTTATGCAAATCAAAAGTAAAATATCTTTAAAAACTCTTCGTTAATTAATAGTATAGAATGAAATAATAAATATATAAACATTTTTTCAATTAAAAAATTACAACATTTGCATATAAAATATTTTTTTAAAAAAATTAATGTCTTATTTTTAATTTAACTCATTTGAATAAATTTAGAATTATTTAATCATATTTGCTACAACTGCAATCTAAAAAAATTCCGAAAGTCCTCTAGATGCCTAAAATAAAAATTTAAGCTTCAAAGCCAATGAGTTTACTGTAAAAAAAATCTTCTACTTCTTATAGTAAATGAAAATTCTTCAGATTGATTGATTGATTGAATATTAACGTCGCACTGTTCATCTACACGAGGGCTTTTGGCGACGGACCACGTGATTTTGAACCATGGTCAAGTGACGTGGACGACACCTGAGCTGGCACCACCTTCTCCCAACTACCACACCCTCTTAGCAGGAATATTCTTTGAAATCCACTTTTCCAAAATATATGGCAGCACGGGTTCTATGATGAGTATTTTAGCGGGGAAGGCGAATAGTTTTGTAGCAGATATTGCGTTTTCAGCGGATTGCAAAGATTATCATTTATGTCCCGAAAAAATAGTTAATGTCAAAATTTAAGTGTCTTATGTTTTTTGTATGTTAATGAAGACCTTAGAAAACGATTTGACTATTTATTTTAAGTGAACGGTGTATATAATTAATTTTACAGTGGAATATCTCTTTAATTCATTCATTAGCTCTAACGGATTAAATTTCCCAAAGTGGAGTATTTTGTTTATGTATATCCCTTAATTTCCAATGTAGTTATCCAAATAAAAATATATTGCATGAAAAAAACTGCTTTAAATCATAATGTGGTGGATAAAGCATTAACGTGCATCGCTTCCCTACACGATGGGTCTTATAAAGCTCGAGCTATTAAAGTAGCTAGACATATCGTGAACATTTCGTTATGTTTTTCATTGAATCGCCATTATGATTTAAGAAACGGCGTTACTTGCGAATATTACAATTTTAACATAAAATGAATACAACAGAAAGTAATATTAATGTATTGCACTTTCAGATATAAATTATCTAATTATTATCTTTTCTACTTCTTATAGTGAATGAAAATTCTTCAGATTGATTGATTGATTGAATATTAACGTCGCACTGTTCAGCTACACGAGGGCTTTTGGCGACGGACCACGTAATTTTGAACCATGGTCAAGTGACGTGGACGACACCTGAGCTGGCAATATTAATATATATTAATATTTATATATCAATATTAATATATTAATATTTTGCTGCAAAATATTAAAATATATATGGTCCCATCCTTCTATTTTCAGGTCATAAGCTTCAATTCGACTAATACAGGTGAGCGAAATTCCTTACAACACATAAATAGTACGTATTACACTTTATCAAACAAATCAGTAACATTTTCATTCAGCATTTATTTCTTATATTTCTTTTTGGTTTCCTTTATAAATATTTCATACTTCCTTTTCAATACATCTTCAACAAAAATAAAGAGCCGACGGTTCGAGTCCTGATGCCACTAAAGGCCCGCCTTGTAGAGAGTTGATGCACATTAAATCAATATAGGCTCAAAATTCTCACTTGATATGGTGTAGAAATTTTGGAAAGGTAAAAGTGAGTTGCTAGCCTAGATATCATTTGACTGCGGTTCAAAATTATGAGATCTGTATAAACAATCAATTGACCGATTCACAAAGATCACTTCCACATCTGGACTAAGACCTTGACTTTGGTTTTGCAAATCAAATCAAATAGAAACCTATTTTCCCTTATCTTATATTCTAACGAAAACTTTTTTTTATTTCATAATCATTTAATAATACTTTGTAAAAGTAAAAAAAAAGTTAATTCTAAACTTAAAATAATTTCTCTCACATTAATGAACTATTTCATGTACATGCACATTTTTTTAGAATTTCACACACACACATATATATATATTGTACCTGAGGTTGGGTCGGCCTCTAGTTCCTGTTCCACTAGGCTTGGCCAGAAAGATTTTCTAAATTGAACTTTGTGAGGGAATCGAACCTTTCTCTTGCCCGGCTAGAGATGTTAGAGGAAGGAAAGAAACATTAGCTATAATAAGAAATAATCTATTTATTGATCTTACACAGTAGCAAAACACTGTGATTCAATTAATTCCAACAAGAAGAGAATGTCTCAATTTCCGTCAGCAGATATTTAAAACTTACTGGGATGTTTGCAATTGGCTTGTATTTAGTTTTGTCTACATTAATAATTAGATGCAACTTTTCAGCTGACTTTTTAAGGAATAGATGCCTCTGAAAAAGCATTTTTGGTACGAGTAATGATTACTATATCATCGGAATAAGCAAAGAGTTGTACAGTCTTGATGAAAATAGTACCCCTATTGTTAATATCGGAGTTGCGAAAAGACTATTCTAACGCTATATTAAAAAGGAGACAAGCAAGAGCATCACCCTGTCTCACACCATTTCTGACTTCGAAAAACTCAGTGTAACGAACTCTCGACCCATTTTGAAACTCTAGGTGGCAACGTGACTGATCCGAGGTACAGCGCCAGCGCGAGTGCCACGCCAGGGGATTCGGGGATTGTCTCTCGACGAGAGAGGTCGGAAAAGCTCTGCCAACGAGTTCAGTTTGATTTGAAAATTTTGTGACTGTCTCTCAAAGAGAGTTGGTAAGCTCCATCAGCGAACTTTGTGTGAAAGTTTTTGTATCTGCCGGAAGTAGATGTGTTGGATACTATTCAGGCACATTCTTTAGTGTTTTTTCTAAAAGTCAATCATTCCAGCGAATTATTATTTACCTAAAATGTTTTCCTAATTGATGTAAATACTTGTATATGTGTTTCATCCTTTCTGTTTGTAAATAAACCTCTAAAGCAGTGATTCCCAAAGTGGTTTATATCGACCCCCGGGGGTCTACGACGACCTACAAGGGGTCCACGTCAGTGAAAAAATAATTTGGGGTCCATGAGGTATAAATGGGGGTCTATGATAATGGCTGTCGTTAAACCAGATCGTGACTTTGATTTTAAAAGACGATTTAATCAAATAGAAACCAGATTTTACCTATGTAACAAATTTATGAACTTAATTTAATGAGGTTAATTTGCAATTACAAGGGGACAGCATAGATTTTAAAACAAGAACCATTTCAGCTTTTATTTCCAGAATTACCATAAAATACGGCGTATAACGCGCACTTTTAACACCAAAAATAAAATTGAAATTTACGAGTGTGCATTATACACCGAGTACAAAAACGAAAGCTTAAAAAAAAAAAATAAATAAAAGATTGTTTAGAAAGTTGAAGAAAGTTGTTTTAGAAGTATACTAGTTTTTTTTTCTCTAAAATTTGGAATAATACATCGAATAAATGGTTTCAAAACATAAGAACATTGCACACGTACATTTCAGGTTTCTTCTTGGAAAAAGGGAGTGAGCGTTATACGGCGAATATACCTAAAAATTAAAAAAATGCAGCTTGAAAGTATGGATGCGCTTTATACGCTGAATTTTACGGTAATTATGTAGGGATCTACCCCCCTCAGAGGGCTCACCTTCTTTAGGTGAGTACGGGTGTCACAATCCGTGTCACAATCCCGAGGTACTCTAGTGATCTTTTCCTTTTCCCAAGGGATTTACTATCTTCGGTAAACACGGGTGTCACAACCCCGGAGTACCTTAGTGATCTTTCTCTATTTTCGACCCTCTTTCTCGTCATTCAATTTTCCCTTTTCTTCTTTTCACGTCCAGATCACAGATAATTTTAACAAATGTTTGGCGCAGCTTAGCCAGATTTGGCTCTTGCGCCATTAACCCATACACTCACTCACGTAGGGATCTACCCTAAGCCAAAAAACATGGCTAGGGGTCTACGAGACAAAAAAAGTTTGGGAACCTCTGCTCTAAAGCAAGGGTGTCAAACTCAAAGGGTTACTTGTGCCAAACAAACAAGGTTTAACTTTAGGTGAGCCACAAAAAAAAATCATTATTCATAGAAACGTAAGTTTATTTCGAATAATGTATTATATAATAAACATAAATATAAGAGAACAAGAAAAATTTAACGTTTACGTCCAGACACTTGACATCTTCTTTGCTACTATCTTTCCTATTTCTAGAGAAAAATTTTAATATTTTATGATATATTCTTGTGGGGCGATATACTGGTTGGGCCACAAAAATGTTCGTTGTGGGCTGCGACTTTGACATCCCTGCTATAAAGCATCACTCCAGCTTCATATTTTACAATTCTAGAACACTACATCTGTAAGGAAACCAGAAAGCTTTACACAGGAAGCAGTTTGAGAGATAATACATTAAAAATTATTCATCTTCCCTTCATCAAAAGTATCAACATATGATACTTTTCTTTTCAGGAACGTTCTTGCATTATTTACCCAGCCTGTACAAAATCAAATATAACAACACAACAAACAAGTATTAACAACAAGTATAACAAAAGTATTAACAAGTAAACAACAAACAGGTAACAAAATTATTCTTTATGCTTGTGGAAAGATATTACTTTTGGAATCACTGATTGTTAGAAGTAACACGAGAATTATTGGTAATAGATCTCGTAATTTTTTTTTTTAATTACGACCAAATGACGAAGACGATACCTAAATTTGTGCTTCACTCTCCTAACTTACACACCATGCTGTTATCCAATAATATTCTATTTAAAAAAATTTATTTTTGAGTCTTTCTTTGTAACATAACAGCGCAATATAGTTGAGAAACATTCTGTTTCATTTAAGTGCTAATTAGTCAGACATTATTTCTTTCTTCATTTCACGTTTTTCATGCATTTGAAGATAGCCATGTGATGATCTCAACAACATTTTTTGATTTCGAAACCGTTATATTTAAAAGAAACCTTCATTGTTAAATCACCAGATACTGAATAAATTGCAGTTGCTTTTAAACTTACATCACCAGCGCGGTTATTCACCACACTGGTGATTTCAGACCTTGAACCCAGCCCACAGGTGAGCGTCAGTGTGTTGCCCGTCTCAGAACTCGTTGTTGACGCCTTCAGAAAAGCGTCACTTGGGGTGACGCACGATAACGCTTCGCGTCACGTTTTTATTTTGTCTCTTTGCGGTCAGCTCTTCTCAATTAAACATATTTTTAAAAAAATTCTTGCAGTTGTGGAATTGGTATAAGTACAGGTTACGTGTTTAATATGCATGTAAATTGAGTTGATTCTGCAATACATTTCATAAACTCGAATATTTCCTGTGTGTATCAGAGGAAACTGAGATAATAAATAATGAATTTTATTTAATATTGATAGTGTAGATGTCATCTATTTGTAAATATTGAAAAGATTCCAAAATCTTTCACTTTTGTTTATGTGTGTTTTTAGAACTTAATCGGTAAAAAAATTTACTCAAGAATATTACTTAACATTAAACCATTAAAATAGGTTGAGCATTTAAAGTGATTTCGAATTATCGCTATTGAAAATAGAAAATATAAACCCCAAAAAACTGTGTTCATAGTTTCAAAATTTGTTAGGGATCAACAGCTACCGCCATCTATTGTGAACAAAAATAAATATCTGACAACAATGTAAAGCCGAGCAGCGAGCCGAACAATCGAATAGTTCTCAAAGCATAGGAAATTACATAAGTCTCCCCCCCCCTCCCCCTTCCAACAGATTTTCTAATTTTTACCGCAGAGAATAATTATTTTCGACGCTATTGTCTAAGTGTTTCTTAGAATGTAAACCCCCGCTATAACCCTTATGACCCAGCGCGCACAATTGTAGAGGTTTGTGCACGTTAGAAATTTTTATCAGTTTAAGACTAGAAATATTTTTATCTTTAAATATTATATTCTTCTGATTATTTACTCTATACTGACCCAAATAACACTGAAAAAATAATTTTTTTTCAAAAAAATTGTTATTCCCTTCCCCCCTCCCCCCTGGAACGAGGAGTGTACCATCACGAACGTTTTATTTTTTAAAAATTAAAAATCTGTTGGTCTGTGGGAGGGTTTTGTGAACCCTTAATGCACAGGGGATCATGGTTCTAAGTCAAATATTGTTTTATAGCTTTATATGTGTGTGTGTGTATAGTTACTTTTTTGTTAATTCTGTCGTGATAAAAAGAAAGAAAATTAAAGTGCGGAGCACAAAGCGTAAAAAATCTTATTTTCATCCAATTAAAAAATAATATGTAATAACTTATTTAAAAAAAACTCTGATAAGAATTGTAAAATGCTTATATGTCTGAATTGTCCTCTTTCAGATTTTTAAAATATTTATATTAGTTACAGACATTGTTTCTATATGCATATATTTGTATTCGAAAATCGAACAAGTTAATAATTCCTATATGTATAAAATATTCTTGTTATTTTAACAAGGGAAGGAAAGTAAAGAAAAAAAAAGAACAAAATTGTTAAGATAATTAGAAAATGCACGTATTGAGAAGTAGTTTTGACATAAATCTTGAGCATACTGCATAACTTGAAGCGAAAATGAGCAGAATAATTTTTTTTTTCTGTTCAATAAAATACATTTCCTTAGATGCGAAAAAAAAAAAAGCAACTAGGAAACTTTTATTATCAATAGTAATTTATTTGTTTCTCAAAAGAATAGTGCAAACATACAAATTTTGACCTAAAAACCTCTCAGACAACAAGAATTTTTTCAAGGTAGTTTGAGGTAATTTAAAAATTTTGAATTCACATAAAACGAATATTTGTAATGTTTTTTTGCACCAAGCCATCTTAAAAACAGGATATTTTATAGCAGAAATAAAACGAATCACCCTAAGATCTTTACAGTTTGTAAATTCAAATGGAAAACAAATTTGCTGTTATGAATTTAAAACGAAAAAATTCTTATCATAAATAATAGTTAAGCATCAGTTAATCAGTTTTGAGTTTAATCAGTTGGGAAAGAACTTATTCTCAAATAAGTTATGGAACGGTTTTTGTTTTTAATGGATGAAATATGTAAGAAAAATAACTTACATTTGAATAAATAGAGAAACAGATAAGCAAATTTCTTTAAAACTCTTAGCTAAAATCATAATTTTTTTCCGTTATAGAATTTACATATTTCTTAAAAGCATTATTTATACACATAATTATAATTTTTAATAATAATTATAGTAATAATAGCAAAAATTTATTTTTATACATAATTTTTAAAAAAAATTACCTGTACACATTTATAAAATTAAGAAAAATATCCAAATAAAAATAATTCAATAAATTTAAAAACGTCTTATTTCTTTAGCGGCTCTTGTGGAATGTTTAAAATTTTCACGACACAAATATTTCTTTTTAAGAAAGTATTTCTTAAGTATAAGAATTCTTTCATGAATTAAACTTTTTGTATTGAGTTCAACTTATTTTTTTCAACAACAAAAAGTCTTTTTAAAATTGAATTTCGATGCGAAATTATATGCTTTTAACATAAACTTTAAGCCCAGAGCTAATTTATATTATTGTCGTTTAAATTCTATTAAAAATTGATATAACCAGTATTGTGAATTTGTTGTATTGAAGTAACCCAGAAATTTAGAATTTAATGATTGAAAAAATGCAGTCAAAAACGAATTGAAAGTATAAAAATACATGCTTTATATCGTCTTGCAATCGATCCAATATTTTATTCCATTTCCTGTGAATACTTATTTATTCATGCGGTTCGATAGCAAATGATATATACATCTGACTTTAGGAAATTATAGTCGTCTGCCCCAAAATTATCGCTATAAAAGTGTTGCCAACAGGGTAGTTCTCATTCCAAAAGGCAATAAATTTTGTGTGTGAGTGGGTGGATGTTTAGAATAAATATGATAAACATTTGGAACAATTTCACTTTTTCATTCATATATAAACATAAATTCTTTTTTTCATTTCCGCTCTCTTTGAAGGTTAATTACTTTGCAACACAGAACAACCCTCTCACAAAAGGATACTCATTTATTCACGTGAATACTTATTTATTCACGTGATTTGATAGAAAAAGGAATTAATGTATATGACGTCAGGAAATAAAAATCGTCTCTGTTCTAAAATGACTACTGCCAAAGTGTTGCCAACGAGGTCATTCTCTTTCCAAAAACGCAATAAATTAAGATTTTTTTTCCCCTGGCGCTCAAAATAAACATAAATATTTGGAACAATTTGATTTTTTCACTCATGAAGAGAAGTAAATTCTTTTTTCTCTTCCTCTCTCTTCAAATTATAATTACTATTGCGGCGTTAAAACGATTTCCTGTTTTGGTACAGATGCTTGTTTACATGTAGTGTTCATTTTTCTCTTATCAGAAAGGATCGCCATCCTCGCGAATTTCACTAACAACTGATTACAAGGCGTTCTTGCAAACCACCTGATAATAACATCTTTCCTTTATCACAGAAAGTAATTATAGAACTTTCTTAAATGCTTGGTTAGCTGATGTCGTATTACAATGACATTCGAAATATTTACAGTATCCTACGCGCATGCTTGTTATGAAATCTGTGGCAAATATTGTGTACTGTACATGAAATATAAACAGACAAAACAGGATTATTTACGTGTTACGCAATCCATCCGCAAAATAAAACCTGCTTCGGGTTTCAGAGAAAGGATATGATTAATAAAATAGGTGAGTAATATAATTAGAGTTACAAGACATTACATAACAATTCGAAATACTGCATTGTCACCATCATATGTTAAGTCTAAATAATGCAATTTTAAACATGTACTCCGGTATTTGACACAACAGCTTCAATCTTTAGATCAAAACACAACGTGTTTCTTAAAAAATACCATTACATCACATCTGAGGATAAATTTTTCATTTTTACCCGGAAATATCAATGTTTTATTTACCGTAAAATCCGGCGGATAACATTCACTTTTTATACAAAAAATAAAAGCGAAATTTACGGGTGCGCGTTATACGTCGGGTATAAAAATGAGAGCTTTAAAAATAAAAAAACGAGATGAGCATAAAAAAAAACTTAGATTTCTACAAAAATCGGAATATTGTTTATTTAAAAGAAATGTCACATACCTTATGAACTTAAAGGGTTGTTTTTCTAAAAATATACTATTCTTTTCAAAATCCTGGGGTAATGCCTCGAATAAATGGCTTTAAAAAATAATAGAATTGTTAACGTACATTGCAGGTTCCTTCGAAAAAATGGGGGGGGGGTGCGTTATACGGCGAATATCCCTTAAAATTAAAAAGTACTGTTTGAAAGTACAGGTACTCGTTACACACCGCTGCGCGTTATACGCCGAATTTTACGGTATATTAATTTTAACCAAGATCACTTGATGGATAGTTTTAAGTACTATGAGAACTGAAAAAAAAAATGATTTACTTTATTGTCTTATAATATCTGTGCAATATGCAATTTGAGAGATTTAATTTATACCAGATTATTCTTTTTTAATTAAAAAAAAATACGAGTTACTTGGTATTATGACAATAATTAGTACGAAAAAATTCATTTGTAATCAAGCATTTGTCAAGAAAAGTTTCCCCTTTAACATCATGTTTTTTCAATTGCTCTTATATAAAAAAAAATATATGAATAAAGGAAATTTTAGTCATTCTTTTTGAAAATTTTTAAAATGTGGAAGAGTTTTTAAAAAAACCGTCTACTACATTAAATTCTAATAGTTAACAAATACAGTCCTTCGATGTCTTCTTACATGCGTTCAATGG
>BMAV01007824.1:112018-130127 GCA_019973955.1 Trichonephila inaurata madagascariensis
CCGTAATGCCAAAAGGTAAGAAAAGAACAAGAGTGACCAAACCATATTAGCCTCTTTCCTTAAGGCTGTCGGTTGCCAGTCCAGGACACGGCGGGTCCATAGGGGGTGGATAATGGAAATACTCTCCAAAGAGCAAAAACAAACAAAAGAGTTTGAGTAAAGGGAAAATCCCTCCCGAACCAAAACTGGTAAGGTAAAAACTAAAGGAGGGGGAGGTGCCCTGGAAATTGGCGGTGGAGGGGGTGTAAGAATTTAGTGCCTAGGGTGTCAGTGAGGTTAAGAACAGCCCTGGATATATTTGTTTGCTTAACGTCGCATTAAAAGCAACAAGAGGGTTATTGGCAACGGACCTCGTAATTCTGAGCCACAGTCTGTGACAACAGATATGTTACTAATATAATCATACTAATTCTTTTACGAAATCAAAAGAGGTATATACTTGACCATGGTTAAAAATTACGTGGTCCGTCGCCAAAAGCCCAGGTGTTGCTGAACAGTGCGACGTTAATATTCAATCAATCAAAGAGGTATATTAAAGATTATGAAATGTGTTCTGCAGTATTAGTTTATGTTAAATTAGATTATGTATCACGAATTCCCTCCAGGGTTTTTTAACCCCCTATGTCTATATTTAAGGGAACATAATACGATTTACGCAAAAATTTTTAATTTAATGATTTTTAAATTTTTTTTGGTTGCCTCCTATGTGTATATACTATGTAAAACAGATTTTGTGCTTACAATTTCATAAAAAGCTAGCCGTATATATTTTTTAAGGGAAAGTTTGTTAAGTGATTTTAAAATGCTACTCCCCTCCTACAAAAATTTACGAAGAAGTATGAAATTTGATTTACAAGTACGACAAACTATGTATAACAAAAGTTGGTATGGGTTTTGCGATAACATGATTGGTATTCGTACAATACCTCCTTTTATGAATGCTTATTGAAAATTCCTAAAAAAAATGTATAAATTCTGTGTTCAATTATTTTTTAAAAAATAAGCATTGCTTTGAAAAAATGCATACCAACTTTTGTTACATTTACTACTGGCAATGGTAAAAAAAATCATAGCATTAGGCACAATAGAAAAAAAGCCTTAACATTTTAAATGAAGACAAACTAGTTATTTTATCTTTCTGAGATAAGTGAGTGTGTAAAGTTTTAATTTGCCATAGGGATGTGAATGAAAACGAACCTAAAAGCTATCATAATTCTGCATTTTTTAAGTTTAGAGATTTCAAATTTTGTGAGGTTGTAGAAAAGTATATAAAGAATAATTCAGGCTAAAAAAATTAAATTTGGTTTTTCGAACGATTTTGATCAATTGAATCGTATTGTGTCCTCTTAAAGTGATTTCACTTACAGAATAGTGAAAAAAAGCGAACTCTGCTTGCACAAAAAGATTTAATTTCAAATTTGAACTTTTTAATTAATAATTATCACTGAAAAATTTGTTCTCAGTCCCTTGAAACAGTAAATATTGTTACAATACAGTTGTATTTGTTATAACGTCCTCCAAATGCAGGAAAGTTCCATGTAATTGACAGGTTGTTTCGCAGAAAAGTGTAGTTTATTCTAGAACTAAATTTTTCTCGATAAATAATAATTCAAGTATCTTCTGCATTTTTGTAGGTATTAGGAACATCTATCACTCCCCCTTCATATTTGTCGCCGACATTCTTATTAATTTAATATTAAGAAACGAGTAAAACGATAAATCTTGGACCCCTTGGACTAAAAAGATCTTTCTGGTTATAACACCTTTTCAACTAAGAAGCGAATTCATAACAAAATAAAGGGTCTGTGAAAATTGATCATAACTACCTAACTATAGTCTTTAAAACGGGTCCAGCAAGCAATGTAGATTTCTTATATAGCTTTTCTGAACACAACTTACAGGGATGTCTTAACAATAAAGCAGGGCCGATCCAAGCAGGCGTGCACCGCACGCGAGTGGCAAAAGCAAGGTGCTGCCGCATTTCTATAAATCTAGTAAATTTTTTTACAAATTTCTCAAAGTAAAACTAACAATACGTAGAATAAATATGCTGAATTTTAAATAGTTAATAAAAAATCAATATCAGTTCCGATTTCCCGATAACATTGCATAGTTTAAAGTAAATAGAATTTTAGTGTACAGTGTGTTGATCCTTTGTCCATTAATGCCTACTCTTTACACAATTCATTCATTTTATAGAAAAATTCGTGGCAGATTTGGGAAATTCTGTAATAAAAAAGGGGTTATTTGCTTATCAGTGGCACTGGCGTTGCACCGTGGATCAATGCTTAACAAAGGCGTCTCAAAAAGGATGTTTGCGAAAGTTGCTTTATAAAAATACTTAATATGGTGAATATTACCTTAGACGTAGAGGTGTTTAAATTCAATATGCATTTGGGGAAAGTTTTCAATTTAGTAATAGCATTACAATTTAGGAAAAAAAAAAAAAATAGAGGGAAAAAAGTTATTTTTGTGTCTCTATTTGCCTTTTTATTAATGTTTCACTTTTTACTCTTTTATACAGGTAGATAAGTTTATAACGTCAACTTCAAGTATTAGTCACAATATGAAAAATTCTATAGAGGGGTGGCACATTAGGTCTGAAAGAAGGAAGATTCGATCTGATCCACATCTGTTCCGTAAGCGAGTACTTTAACGATCAAGCCAGAACGATCGTCTTCCTGTGATGACTAGCACTGGTTTATATAGATATCACACCGCCACAGGTCTTTGCACGCAGGCAGCTGACACCCTAGGATCGGTCCTGCTTTAAAGTAAGCTTAACAATGATCTCTGCTTTGAATTTGTGAACATGACGGGGCGAAATGCGGTGAAGAATGGTAATTTTTCTTGTTTTCGTTCGATTTAATGAAAAAAGGGTGGTGAATTTAACTTTGCATGCAACTTATACATAAAAACTCCAATGACTATTTTAGTCAGCGCTGGTTTATCCATTAGACGCTTGGGGCGGGCACCCAGGGCCTCGGATAAGCTAGACTTAACTACATTTTCTGGTTATAATTTTCGATCCACCAGTGCCAAGGGGGCCTGTAGATCTTCTGCTCCCAGGGTCTAAAATCAGTCTAAATCGGCACTGATTTTAGTAGTGAAATTTTTATAAATATCATAATAATTAGAAATTCAAACGTGTGAAACTTTTCACTATACCGTAAAAGTATGATTCTAAAATAAAATGGCCTTCGAACAGACTTTGAGTACCAAGAAGCATTAGGAGTGGGGGGGGGGAGGCCATCTCAGATGTCGTCCTCATCAATAGTGCGACCACTCACTCGCTTAATGTTAAAGAATAAGGCACGAATTTTGAATATTTTTTCAAATATAAAAGTACTCCAACGTTAATATAATATTTTGGCTTCTGTATCCTATAGAAATCAGCATATATTTTATCTTACTACTTATTATTATCCAAGTTGACTCATTTTTTTATGACATAAAATGTAGTTCGTGTTTTTTCTCCTACACCAAAATGCTAAATTCCTTTATGCATTAAAAGGAAAAAATAATTATTTATGTAGGATTTTTTATATAAGTCATAAGGAATATTAAAAAATATATTAACACTCTCTCCAATAGATGGCGATACAAGCCAACATAGATACGCCTCCCTCACGAATACGCGGGTTTTGTTTCTTGTAAGGGTGCGAGTTAGAGAGCGATGTAGTCGATGAAATAAGTGAAAATTCTGGATGTGGTCTTTCTTTATAATGTTAGTTAAATAACCTCTAAAATATATTTTCTAGTATTCTATAGTATTTGTAAATATTTTAAATGCTTTTGAAAGTAATAAAACAATAATTTTATGTTTATCAGCATATTTTCCATTTCATTAATAACCCGTGGACACATAAAAACCCCCCTAGACACCACTTGGCGCCAGCTCCAATGGATAAACCGGCACTCATCCGTATAAATAATACAACCCTCTACATTAATGAAATATTTTAAAAACGCTATATTTTAAATAGGTGTGTGAATTACAATGTAGCAAATTTTCATGAAAATTGAGAAAGTTTTCTGTTTGAAAATGTGGTCCACGTTTAGTACAGGCTCTCGTACACTTACCTAAGACAACCCTAAAAGTAAAAAAAAAGAAAAAAAGGTGTGTGTGCTTATGACCACACGATAGAAGTGATAACTTCAAATATTGTAATGTTATTTCAGAGGGATTAAGTTAGGTGATTAAAAAACAAGAGGATATTAGTATTGCTCTCTATAAAATTATTTATTCATGTGTCTGCACTTATAAAGTAATATTTTTGTGCGAAATATACAATCATATTTGGGAATTAATTGTATTCTAAGCAGGAAACAATAGGTTTATGGTAGCTGAAATAGGTTATAATTCCTTTAGATTCAAAATTTTATTTAAATATCTATAAAAGAAACTCCGTCAAGCTTTGTTCCGTACTTCCTCGTGCTTCATTTGGATCATTTGACATAATTAAATTGAATTTTGATTTTAAAAAATCAACTAAAGATTTTAAAAATATTACGCTTCATTTTCATGCTTCAACTAGGATTAGAATTAATCCCGCATTCATTTTAGTAGAAAGAGGTGGCGTGGAGGTGGGGAGAAGGCCCACTTAGATCGAAGCTAGGAACTTTACTTTTACTGCCTATTGGTGGAGGGGACAAACAAAGCACGTTTTAGAGTGGCGGGGGGGGGGGAACATCCCTGCTTTCCTTTTTAGGGGTGAGGATGTCCGACTGAAGGCAAAAAAAGCCGAATGAGCGTTGCATTCCCGAGCGTGACGTTTAGTCAAGTTCACTCTCGAGCAAAACAAGGCAATAGAAGTTATCACTTCAAAAATTCTTCGCAGTCCGTGCCAGAATCAGAGTTTCCGAATAGTTCATAAAATTCGCAGTCACTTCTTGAGTTATCTGAATACACGTGATCATGCGGCGAGTTTTTCCTCCAGAGCGTGAATCGTAAGTTGATGATCACGTGCATCTTTTTTTTTTTCGCATTTGGCATCTCCCCTAATTCAAAATGTTATTTTCATCCACTTTCTAACTTGAACAGAGAAGTGCTTGTCATGAACACAGAAGTGCCAATCAGCGAAACTGTTAACAAAATTTTCAGCAAACGAGATTACCTGTACTTAGTGGTGTAACCAGATCCCTTTTATGGGAAAGGGGAGGGGCTTGTGAACGCCACTGCCTGTACTTTGATGTTGTGATGTCTTCGACTGGGGTGAACCTCACCCTCCATTCATTCTAAGTTTTATGGCTCCGAACAGGCGTGAGTGACAAGTACACGTGGTGTGACAAGTGCACGTGGCCATGGGGTCATTGTTTATTGTCTGACCTTGGGCAAACGCCGACACCCGGTCTAGGAGATTATAATGGTCAAAGAGAGCCGTAACCCCATTGACAATAGGCGAAGCCTGTATGAAAGAATCCTGTTGCCTTGGCCGGTGTCGAGAGAATGGAATGATAGAACCCAGGTGGTGTGATAGATAAGGGTGTTCAGAAGTTAGATACGAATTATGGCGCCCTTAGTTTCCAGACGGACCAGGAATGTGTTTGCCGCACAAATAGTACATGAATGTGGCCCGGGGAGGAGGGCAGACTTTTTTTTGGCCTGCCAATGAGAAGAGACGAGGGGCGTGTTGTGGACCCGCCCCTGGTGTTTAAAAGGGGTTTTTTTAGGTGAGAGGGGAGAGCCCTAGAGGGAAAAACTTGAGGTGAGCCCTGGATGGAGAAAACTGGAGAGGAGCCCTGAAAGAAAAGGAATTGGCGAGTGCTTTCGGGAAAAAGGATTGAACTCCCGTGAGATAGACTGACTGCACCGGCTTGGCATATAACTAGTAACCTATGAAGCAAATAAATACTGCTTTAATTTTAAAATTAAGCTGTGACAATTTTTCTTTGTTATCTACTCACGACGTTACAATGTATACAAAATTCTATTTCCATTCTTTTTCAAAAAAAAAAAAAAAAGTCGCAGAAAGGCTAGCATAGATGTACAAATGAATGGAAAAAATGTTAGCTTCAGTGAGTTACAGGAAATAAAACTATTGTCGTTGACGCCGGGCGTTTTACTTTACGTCAGTTTGATTGGAAAATATTTCACCCCCTAGATAACAATTTCTCCCCCATGGCAAACTGTCAAAAAATTAAAGGAATTCTCTCCCCCCACCTCCTATAATTCGTATTATAAACAAATTTCAAGCATTAAGTAATTTTTCGGAAAAAAAAAACCACACATACACGCACTTTTGGTTTATATTCGAAAATATATAGCTGTTGTTTATTACGTTCCTTGTTTGATAAACGCAGCACTTTGAAATGAAATGAAGGCTATTGGCGAGGTACCTCCCAATTTTTAACCTCAGTCAAATGATGAGGACGGCTCTTAAGCTGGCGCCTCACTCTCCAAACTCCTACATCACACCAACGTGAGGGCATTAGATCGTGATAGATTTAACATGCAATAACCCTCCCCCCCCCTTCCACCCGGCTTTTCTTCGGTGGCACCAAGATTCAAATCTACGATTTCATTTTTCCTTAAGACTTTTTTCGTCGTATGTATCAGAGCGGAAAATTAACGCGGAGCACATTTTCGGACAGAAAAAATTCCTCAATTTTTATAAAAATTTGTGACATTGTAACTCATTTATTTGTTTATAATAGTGTTTTTAAAATTTCAAAATATTTCATAAATACCGTAAAATCCGGCGTATAAGGCGCACCGGTGTATAACGCACACCTACACTTTCAAGCTGCATTTTCAAATTTTAAGGTACATTCGATGTATAACGCACACCCCCTTTTTTTTTACGAAGGAACCTGCAATGCTATTATATTTTAAAGCCATTTATTGGAGGTATTATCCCAGGATTTTGAAAATATAGTATACTAGCTGGTATACCTGTTCTTCGCACGGGTGAACCGAAAAATTAAACAACACAGATTGAAGGATAAAGAAGTTTTTAATGAGTTAATTTTATGTGAATTGCAAATTAAACAAAAGAAGCTTTTTGCATATCTCAGCTGAACAGAACAAAAAAAAAAAAAAAAAAATGATCCAAATTTTTTAAATTTTAAAACTGTAGATTTAATAGCTGATAAAAAGGATTTTTTTTTTATTTATAACTCCCCGTAACACTCTTGAGGGTCGATTTTTGAAAATACCTCCCTAAGCTGATCTCTGCTCAGCAAAAATAACACATTAAGTTTTGTGTAATGAACACTTTTAAAATAGTGTAAATAATTTATATCTGAAAGTGCAATACATTAATATTACTTTCTGTTGTATTCATTTTATGTTAAAATTGTAATATTCGCAAGTAACGCCGTTTCTTAAATTATAATGGCGATTCAATGAAAAACATAGCGAAATGTTCACGATATGTCTAGCTACTTTCATATATATATATAGCTCGAGCTTTATTAGAGCTTTGTAAGACCCGTCGTGTAGGGGAGCGATGCACGTTAATGCTTTATCCATCGCATTATGATTTAAAGCAGTTTTTTTCATGCAATATATTTTTTTTTGATAACTACATTGAAAATTAAGGGATATACACATAAACAAAATACTCCACTTTGGGAAATTTAATCCGTTAGAGCTAATAAATTAAAGATATTCCACTGTAAAATTAATTATATACACCATTCACTTAAAATAAATAGTCAAATCGTTTTCTAAGGTCTTCATTAACATACAAAAACATAAGACACTTAAATTTTGACATTAACTATTTTTTCGGGACAAAAATGATAATCTTTGCAATGCGCTGAAAACGCAATATCTGCTATAAAACTATTCGCCTCTCCCGCTAAAATACTCATCATAGAACCCGTGCTGCCATATATTTTGGAAAAGTGGATTTCAAAGAATATTCCTGCTAAGAGGGTGTGGTGTGGTAGTTGGGAGAAGGTGGTGCCAGCTCAGGTGTCGTCCACGTCACTTGACCATGGTTCAAAATTACGTGGTCCGTCGCCAAAAGCCCTCGTGTAGCTGAACAGTGCGACGTTAATATTCACTCACTCCAAAAAATACAGTACAGTAGTTATAATTATTTTTATACTTAAAAATGCAATATCTGCCTCTATTCAATTAAAATTATAACGTTATAATTAACTACTAACCTCAAACCAATTTTGAAAACTTGTCCAAGTACCAGAAGCGATAAAAGTATTTATTTTGAAAAAAAGATCAATTTCTTACCACCAAATGTGCATAATATAAAGTCTAAAAAAATATTCACACACAAGTAAAGAGATATTTATAACAACCTCTCTTCAAAACTTAGTTTTATTCTGAAATAAAAAAATTAGGGATTACGCTGATTACAGGAATAAATTAGAAGCAAGCGCCTTGCGTAGCCAAAACAAAATGGGTTTCTTCACAAATAAAAGATAGATTTATGCTGTCGTGGGCTTTTTTGCAGCTCAGAATTGCTTGCAGATGGCAGAATTTTTTCCTACTTGACAAATATCGTTATATTTTGGACACCACACGTCTTTATAAATTATAGCCTATGTGTTATTCTGATGTATAAGCTATATTACTGTAGTTTCATTGAAATCCATTCAGTTGTTTTTGCGTGAAAGACGACCAAACATCTAAACAAACTTTCGCATTTATAATATATATCTAGATTTCTAGAGAGAAAAACAACCCTTTTAGTTCATAAGGTACGACATTTTTTTTTTTAAATAAACAGTATTTCGATCTTTGTAAAAGTCTAAATATTTTTTACGCGCATCTCTTTATTTTTGAAGCTATAATTTTCATACCCGGCGTATAGCGCGCAACCGTAAATTTCTATTTTATTTTTTTGTCTTAAAAGTGCGCGTTATAGGCCGGATTTTACGGTAATTAATTTTTTTTTATAACATATAAAGGGATAGCTTATTTACAGTGGCGCACACAAAAGGGGGGGTCCTGGGGATCCGGACCCCCCAAAGCCCTTGATTTTTTCCCGATTGGTTATAATTCTAAGTATATAATACGTAAAATTTAATTAAATATGTTATTAATGATTAATTTTATTAATGCTAATTATTTATTCAGTAATTAGTTTTTTTACTGTGTTTGGTTCCTGAAAATCGACAAAATCAAAAATAGCATGATACAAGAACGGTGAACTTTCAACCTCGGACCTCCCCCCTTTTGAAAAGTTCCTGTGTGCGCTACTGCTCATTTATCATTACGGTATGGGAGAAAAACACATTTTATAAAAAAGAAAAAAAAAAAGTATCGACTCTGATAAAAATGATTAGCATAATAAAATATATGAGTAGATACAGGATAGTGTGAAGCCAGAATATAAAACTAACGTTTGGGTACTTTTATATGTGAAAAAATATTCCGAATTTGGGTCCTATTGTTTAACATAAGCAGAAGACAGCCTTAAATCCCAGGAATGTTCAATAGGAAATCTTTGACTTATATTGTGAAAAGTATATTCTACGCTTAAGGCTGTCTTCGCGTTTAATGTTAAATAACATACGACCATATTTTTCAGTTCTAAATGAACTGAAACTTCTGGCTTCGCTATTCAATATACAGAGAGCAGCATATTTTATAATACTCTTCATTTTTTAGTTGGATTAATTTTTTTATGGTATAAAATATATTTCTCATTCACACACACAATTCCTATTAGTTCACTCTCCCTATATATATTTATCTTGTTCAAATTTTCAGTCGTTAATAGAATACCTTCTATTCATCCACTGAAGTTCAAATACATTTTTTTTAAAACTTGTAGTGGATGGCACTTGATGTTTTAATACAGTTTTTCAAATATTAATTCATAAATTTTTTTTTTTTTTTTTAATTTTAAATGTATTCTGCGTTATTTCCGTAGAAATTACAACTGGCTGCAATAGTGGCGCTAGTAAGTTTCGGACAAAGTAGGAATTGATTTAATTTTTTATTACTCGTTTTTCCTTTTTGTATCGTAATGCTACGAGTAAATTAATAAGTTAAATGAAAAAATATTTAAGGAATATTTGGAAAATTTAAAAACGCTATATTATAAACAGATGTATGAATTATGCTACAAACTTTTCCCATGAAAATTTATAGACATTTTTCTGTCTGAAAATAAACTCTGAGTTTAGTTCAGACTCTCGTACATTTGACGAAGACAGCCTGAACTACTGGAGTAAAACATTTTGTATCTATGTATACAATTGTAAAGTTTTCAAATGTAGTTTAGATCATTTATACACATGCCTTCCATGTTAATACAATTAGCTATGTTTTGGCGTTAATAGTGGCCGGGGTAGCCGAGTGGTCAAGGTATCGCATCGTGGCTGGCCTTGTCACGCGTTCGAGCCCAGTATCACTAAAGACCTGCCGTGTAGGGCAGCGATGCACGTTAAATCTGTCGAGAGCTGAAACTTCCTTCTGTTGGTGTGGTAGTTAAGAGAGGGGGTACCAGCTCAGGTGTCGTCCACGTCACTTGACCATGGTTCAAAATTACCGTGGTCCGTCGCCAAAAGCCCTCTTGTGACAGTTATATCCACTCACAGTGCTTTGGCATTAATATATCCGGAAAAATATGCAGAATTTTGTTTATTAACTTAAGGGATAGCTGTTCTCTAAATACTTGTATAGTTAAGACTTTGTTTAAAATTAGTTTTGTTGAATCTTTAATGTAGGATCCAACGCACATAAAAAGTTGACGCATTAACTATAACTTACTAATATTTTCTCGCTTATAAAGATATACTTTAATAGTTGAAATAATTTTTTAGTACTTCAACTGCATATCAACAACTAAAGGAAAGTAGAAAATTATGAGCGTTTTTTTTAAACCGCATTTGTTAAATATGTGCGAACCATAGTTTAATCTACATATATCAGTGGGTTCACTTTTATATTTTGACCTGTAAGCAATTGGGAATGTCAATTTTCTTCTTTTATCTATGGCTAAAACGAAATATCTAATTTTATTTGTAATGATGCGAGTCGTTTCCAAAACCTAACATTCGACGAAACAATGCTTAGAAAACCCACATGAAATAGACAGCACTTACTAGCTCAAATGGAACGAAATAGTATTAATGCGTTGATTAACTTTTGAAACAGAATCATCCCAATCAAGAAATCTTATTTAAAGACCCTTCAACCTAATTTTGCATTGTGCCCATGCTCCAGATTTAATTCGCATATCATTAATGCCAAAAATATTAAAGAAAAATTGTTAAGGGACCATATATTAGTACAATATTTCACGTTGAGTACAAAACTCATTGGCGTAACAGCCCAAGGCCTTCTGTGCCCATCTCACAGTTTCCGTAGCCTTGGGCTCTAATGTGCAAGAGCAGAAATTCCGATCAGGTAGTCAATCTGACGCTAAACTCCCAGTGTTTGGTTCCCCGAACTTGTGGCGTGAAAACGCGATACGCCACCACGATTTATAATATTTCACCCATTTAAAGCAGGGTGTCATGTTGATCGATAATTATAAGTTATAAACTAGTATACATTTCCTTAAAACTCGCGCAGATTAGGCTTTTATGAACTGTTTGAAGGCATTGAAGAAATTTTTTAGTAAACGAGAAATTGAAATAAAATTTATTACAATTCATTTGTTTCTATTTTAATATTAGAAATAAGAAACATTTTTTTTGGGCATGGTGTTTTAATAATAAGGTAACAGTTTTTACCAATGTTAATTGCCACGTTGCATCACTAACATTGAGGCCAATTTCACCCACTCGTAATGAAAATTGATTAAGTTATTAATGACTGCTCTACTGAAAACTAGACGTTTGAAATAAAACTCAATTGTAATTTTAACACGAGATACACAATAAAAATAAATCAACAAGCCAAACTATAGGTACAGAACATTTATTCATATATGTAATAGATAATCCAATAGTGTGCAATGGCTACTTCAAGTGTTGACTAGATACACATGACACTTCAGATGCAGTTTCTATAACAGTGATAAGACATTCAGAAACACAGAAACAGTTTTTGACAAGTTCAAGACACATTAATAAACAAATAATTTTCCACTGAAATTCAATGCTATAGAAAATGTATCAAATAAAGAATTAACTATACATCATACATTTCTAATAATCAGATATGAATGTTGGTCATCAATTTAAAAGGGGGGAGAGAGAATGAATTACAAAATATGAACAATCCAATACAAAAACGCGTGGAGCTTAAAATATCTATTATTGTCAGATGTAATGTGCGATTCGCAGTAAGGTATATAAAACAATACTTAAAGTTTAGTCTTATGTTTGAGCAAATTCTGAAAAGCTCGTTGAATACTTTTCCAGCTTATTTAACAGGACAAACAATAGACTGTATGTATATAGTAGGTTTAAAATCATAAATTATATTTAAAAACAAATAAAAAGCTGTCATTTTTTTAAATTCTATTATAAAAGCTTTTTATCCACGCAGTGAAAGTTATACACATTTAAAACTTTGATGCTTTTTCTTCCCTTTCGCAAATTTGATTTAGTTTTGCCTTGGTTAAAAACTGACCATTCTATGGTATCGTAAAATATAAAGCAAGTAACATTTTTAAATTTCCAGCAATGCATTGAATTAAAATGTGTAGCAAAATTACTTTATAAACTTCCAAATTGAAACAGTATTTATGAGTAATTGAAAAAAGAAAATTTATACAATATTAAGCTCTTATTTTTAGATTATAATCAGACAATAAAAGATACAGTAAAGTTGTGATTGACCCAAGCATTTCATTTAGATTTCCAAACATATGTTAAAAGACCAACCAATCTGCTGATATAAAAAATTAACATATCCATATTTTTAGATATGACACAAGCTCTTGAAGTTTTAAAACATTTTTGAAGGCACACAAACTATTTTTTTTCTGATAATGTGTTCGTTTTGGACAAATAATATACTATACTGCACTGACTAGCTGCAAGACTAGTATGAATATATATTTTCAAAATTATATATCCTTCTCTATGTACATTTTAAATTTACCACCTGGATTATAAATAATCTATTTTGCAAGAGAGGGCAGAATCTCAATATTCCAAAAACTTAATTTTGTATACAAAAAACAGGCTAGTAATTTTCATCGGATGAAAATGATCAAATGCAAACGCCACCACACATAACACTCATAAAATGATTTCTTTACAAAAAAAGGTTTCGTTTTCTCTTTTTTTTTAACAAGTGCACATTGGACCAAATTACAAGTACAATTAATCATAGCGCGCTAGGAGTGTGGCGACCCCGGAGGTCACGTTTGATATGGTGAAAGAGTCAGTTTGTGACAAGTGTCCACGATGGAAGCGGTCACGAATTCGTTCTCCACTGTTGCACTAGATGGCGCCTCCGTATCTTCCAAAGAAGGCAATGGCCTGAAATCAAAGACGTTCCGCTGACTGGCACCCCTCGAAGGAGTCAGGGAATCGGGATCGGGGGTGGAGGCGTCCACGCCGAGGAGCGGGGAGCCGGGGGATGGCAAGTGGTATCGAGATCCAGAAGTGGAGAATATTTGGTTTTCGAAGGTGAGGAGTTGGCCCATGAAGCTAAAGTTAGGAGAGACGATTTTCCGACGAGATTTGACGTACTTGTAGGCTTCTTCCATCCTGAGTCGCTTGGTGGCCATGAGGTAAGCAATACAGATGGTGGCGGATCGACTAATACCAGCCTGGCAGTGAACCAGCACTTTGCCATTCTGTGCTTTGACTTGATCTGCAAAATAAAAATTACTATAAGTTTTCCAATAACATCAACGAATATATGAAGCAAAAATCAAATTCATTCAAAGTATTATGGTTTTTTAAATATTTTTTGGAAACTCCTTAAATGTATTTCGAACAGCCGTAAAAATGTGTTTACTTCCAACAGGAAATTAACCTTTTTTGGATTTAACACTAGGAAAAATCAAAGTTTTAACAAGGCATGTTCTCTTACCAGTGGCGTTAGGGCCTCCTAGAGTCCTGGTCCACCCTGTAATGCGGAGTGGACGTTGCGCCACTGTCCCTTATTTTTCATTATCTTAACAGTAATAGGAATGAATTTCTACACTTAAGTCGCATGGAAAGGCGTTTTATGAATGTAAGGAGAGAACTCTTCACACGAAAAAATTCAGTAGCGTACCATTTTGTTCACGGCCGCGGTAGCCTCATGGCCGGCGTATCATGATTTCGTACCCAAATGTCCCTGAAGACCCGCCGTGTAGAGGAGCTGATGCAAATTATAACTGCTGATGCCTAAAGTCCACCTGTTGGTGTGGTAGTGCTTAGCTGTGGTGTCGTCCTCGTCACTTGACCACGATTCATAATTACGAGGTTCGTTAGTAATAGTTCATCGCTTTATAGTGCAACGTTAATAATACTCATCCTTTTGTTCTCACAATGTAAACAGAGCAAATATTGAACATTTAATTTAATACAGTCGCAAGCCGTTGATAAGAGTTTATGAAGTACACACTAGTTGTTTGATTAAGAATAGACATTCTTTAAAAGAGAATTTTTTGCGAATAATTTTAGCTATTTAACATAACAGTGTCAGTGGCGTCAAGTACACCCCCCATCACGGACGGGGGGCGCATAATTCTAGGGAACCCAAAGCCTGGCTGACCCAAGTACGGCTTGGGGCCCCACACCCAACTTCTCCGTTATGCCACTGAACACAGTGCAACAGCTCCTACCCTTACTGTTCCCACACATATTTTGTTTAGACAAAGAATATGTATAGTAATACAGGGCAAATCAAAACGAATATAGCGATTACAAACGGCTATAACTATTTAATGGAAAAGGATTTATCACTAAGATTTCCACAGAATGTAGATGGAACTTCAAAATTCTGTATACATAAGTCAGATGTTCTATGCGACTTCCCTTGGTCACACGGACAACATCTAGCGGTATTCAATTTCACGGCATACATTCTGAAGCATTTGAGCAGTTATCGACGCAAGCGCATAACAAATGCTTCAGAATGTATGACTTACCCTTTATTTATATATAAATAGTTAGCATGTTAAAACCTTTATGTCGCAACAAAAAATTTCATAGTCCGAAATATTTTAAGGAGAGAAACTGTGCCCAATCAATATTCTTGCGTCATAAAAAATACTATCATACAAGAATAGATTTCGGAATCCATCTGTTTCAGAATGTTTTTCCTTTTAAAAAAAAATCGCTATTTTCCTTCAATAACAGTTCTTTTCCCATTCACTTTTCCCTCGCGCTCATTCACAAACTCCCCAGCCTCGTAAGTTCCATAATCGATTGTTTTTTCCTTCAACCAAAAAAGGAACACAACCCGCACTTGCGCAAAAAAGGGGCACGTTCCAACGTAATGGCCCATTGAAGGCGGCCACCTCACAATCACCCAAGTAATGAATTGAAACTTTTTAGAGCGCTATTTATTCCTCCTGCTTTTTTCGAGGGCAGCTCGCTCCAGTTCCTTTCAAGCGAAGCGGTCCGAGCATCAACTGGCCTTGAGATTATCGTAAACCTCCCCAACCCCGGCCGAGGTCGTAAACAGTGCCTTTAACAAACAGCTTCTTTTTGAAATAAACCGAACGCCCCTCTCTTCTCACAGATGCAGTTAAAAGCGGAAAGCCGAAGACCGTAAACTATATTTAAGTGTTCCGGTAGTAGTAAAACGGCGGCAACGCGCGGGTGAGGCTCGACTTTATGTTGAGAAGTTTTTCCCAGCTCCTTTCTTCCATCAACACTTCTAGGGAGAGTTTTTCCCGATTACAGAGTAGACTGCTGGGAGAGGTGCTTCTTTTAAAAATGAATTTCAATACGAGTTAAAAAAATATATTGTTTATTTATACTAACGGCTTCTAGAAACGAATTTTTCCTTAAATATATACAGGGACGTCCTGAGATTTTTCTGGGCCCAGGGCCTCAAAGAGTCTTAAGGTTTTTTAGAGACCCTGGGACCTTATACAAAAGAAGGCCCTACCTAAGATCTTTAGAAGTAGACAGTAGCATATACATTGGCAAATACTCGTTCGAAAGATAATTTGGAACAAATAAATGTGCACGACTCAGTCTCAAAAGAATAGGCACAAACAGGCTCGACCGATGGCCACATTTCGACTAAATGAGTTGAATGATTGTTTATGGTACTAGGCATAGGCTTTGACAACGGTCATGACATAATTATACAGTCTTACCACTTTTGTCAGTTGACATGCAGTTTGAAATTCCCTGTTTTTTGGAGAATATATACGGGAATAATGCTTGAGTATTAAAATCACCGGGATTGTCATCTTATTAAGGTAGAGTCGAGAACAAAACGAGGCCCCCACCAAGGGCGAGGCCGTGGACCCGGGCTCAGAAGGCCTATGCCTTAAGGCATTCCGGATTAGATATACAACAGAACAGACAATAATTGTCCTGACGGAAATGAAAATCCAAACTTCAAAATAACTGGTATAGATAGCGTACATAGAACTTTTATATGGGGAGGTTTACATACAAATATAAATGCCGAGGCGAAGAGAGTTTTATTAACGTCGTATCGTAAAGCAACAAGACGGCTAGTGACGGACCTCGTAATTTCGAACTAAGGTCAAGTGACGAAGACGACACCCGAGCCTGCACCCTCCCTCCGAACTTCCACACCAAGCCGTTGGAGAACGCTGAGCTCGACAGATTAAACGTGCATCAGCCCTCTCTACATGGCGGGTCTTCAGCGGCACCAGGATTCGAGCCCGCGATGAGCCTGCCAAGAGTTCATGATCATACCCACTAGGTTACCACGGCCACACCCTAACGGGTGGACATAGAGCCTCAAAAGATTTAACGTGCATCAGCCTTTCTACAAGACAGGTCTTTTGCAGCATTAGGTCTCGAACTCGTGACATGCTGGCCACGAGTTCGTGACCGTAATCACCAGGCTACTGGGCGACAAACGATAACTTAAATCACTTACGTATTTTAAGGAAATAAAATTTAATCTTTAAAATGTTATCAAAGAAATATACATGGAAAATCATCAATTTAACCAATTGTAATTTGTTACAATTTATTAGAACGAGGAATCGTCGTAATATAAAATTATCTTATAAAATATTAAACTTTCTTTGAAAAACACCGAAGGAACAGAAAACAGCTTACTAAATCTCAGAAAGGCCGAAGTCTCAATGGGAGACCACGGACACTAATTAATGCGCACGCCAGCATTCGAGAGTACTATTTCGAGCCACTTGCAAGTGCTGCAAAAGGAGATGCAAATGAAACTATGAATTATGCAGAACTGATCGTGGTCGAGAATCAAATTCTCGAGATTCATCGTAGCTGGAAAATCGGATCATGCGATTGCAGACAGAATATATTGCACAGCGGTATTTCAAAAGAGGTTATTGTGCCAGTTGAGAAGCATCATTACAACGTTATCTGCACACTTGGCGCGTTATGGAAGACTTGAAATCGAGCACGCGGACAATCAGATACAGGAGACA
This sequence comes from Trichonephila inaurata madagascariensis, assembly GCA_019973955.1. Lineage (NCBI taxonomy): Eukaryota > Metazoa > Arthropoda > Arachnida > Araneae > Nephilidae > Trichonephila > Trichonephila inaurata. Next base: position 129,451 of record BMAV01007824.1, read on the forward strand.
TTGTTTTAAAACGTGGAGGAAGTGTGCAGTGAGCGATAGGGCGATTATTCCCCGCACTTCATGACAATGCGATTTATCGACAGTGCTGTCCCTCTCCAATTGTTCCACAAACGGGAATGATGAATCCCATTATCAAGAACACAGGTTATCGACAAGACATCCAAGGGTAACGGGAAAAACCAATAACGACACAGACTTAATTCGGCATGAATACTTTAAGTACAGAAGAGGTAATCGCAGTGAGGAATTTCTTCGAATGTTATTTTATTTAATAAAAAAAATTCAAATAGCATTCGAAGAAATAACAAGACAGGAGATGCACAAGTTCACCCGCGCGAGTGTCTTTTTAAGATGGAGGAAAAACATCAATAGATTTTAAAAATGGAGTTTTATTTTAATATATAACTTATGGTCACAGAAAATGATGGAAGTCCATCATTCTTACATTGTGACAAAGTTTAATGAGGAAAGAAAAACACCAGAAAAAAACAACTTATTTAAGATAAAACTATATAAAGGAAACCTTCGTAAGTATATATAAACTCTACATAATCTCATTTGCATTACAGTAATAATGAGACGAGTGAGTGAATATTAATGTCGCACTGTTCAGCTCACTTGAGCTGGCACCCCTCTCCTAACTTCTGCACCACACCAACGGGAGCACGTTTGAATCT
>BMAV01007824.1:131972-191872 GCA_019973955.1 Trichonephila inaurata madagascariensis
TGTGTGTGTGTGAGTAGCATTTCTCTGTATATTAATTGCTTGCTTCATAAGCCAGCAAAACAGTGAGTTATATAAAATTCAACGTAAATTAAGTATCTTATATCTTATCAGTGTTTCCCAACCTTTTTATCGCCGCGGACAGGTCAACGTTGGATAATTTTACCGCGATCCGCTGAGAGGGAGGACGTTGATTGTTTATATTTTAGATTATTTTGTTTTAATAATTTTTATTTTAATTGTATTTAAACGTGTATTCAGAATAAAATACAGCTACACCAAAAATGAAAATAATGCGATTTTCATAAAAAGTAGCCCAAACCCAAGAAAAATATGCCGCAGTTAATAAAATGGAAATAATTTAATATTTCTTGTGCGGACCAGTAGTATTTAATCCACGGATCGGTCCGTAGACCGGGGGTTGGAGGCCACTGTCTTATATTATGCATCTAATGGGCTAAATTCGTGAGACGTAAAAGTCACGCGATAAATGCAATCATGCGTTTTGCTATTGTCAACTTTGGCTTTTCGCAGAAACTCTTTTATAAAGTACATATTTGTCAACAATAATGCACATGAGCAAAATACACATGATTTAGAAGTACATGAATAAAATAAATTCGTTTAATTTTAAAATTTGATGAATTTTTTTTCTCATGATACTTAAACATAATCATCCAGTTATAAAATTAGGAATTTTATCTAAATTTAATAAATAGAACAAATATAAGTTAGTTTAATGCAAGTTTTGAATTTAACGGATCATAACGTGATTGCCTTTATCACGCGACCTTCAGGAATTTAGCCCAATATTTTTAAATATATTAAATTTCCCCGTTTTCAAGTTAAAGATTTTTTAAATCTAAAAAAAAAGAATCTTCAGTGTTTCCGGAAGACTTCACAATTATAGCCTCTGAGCAGTAGCGCACACAGGAATTTTTCAAAGGGGGGGTCCGGGGTTGAAAGTTCCCCATTCTTGTATCATGCTCCTTTCGATTTTGTCAATTTTCGGTAAAAACACAGTAAAAAACTAATTATTGAATAAATAATTAGCATTAATTAATAAAATTAATCATTAATAACAAATACTTAATTAAATTTTAGGTACTATATACTTAGAATTATAATCAATCGGAAAAAATATCATGGGCTTAGGGGGTCCGGACCTTCCCCTTGTGTGCGCCACTACCTCCGAGACAACATGGATAATTTTTTCTGACATATTCCAACAGCAATACATAGTGTGTATTATTAAGCAATAAATCTACCCACCGATTCACGAAAAGACTAATTTTAAATTTCTCTCTTTCAATCGTATGAATTCAGTATTTATACAAATGACAACGATTTTTCCCCTAGTTTTGTCTGATATGCGAAACCTTGTTGATCGAAGATGTTAAATGTTTTCATTTGCGAGATTTTCCACACGTCATCCTCATAAATCTTCGCCGAAAATCATTAATGGCAAAGCACAACTCGGGAAGAGGGTAGCTCAAAGGACAATGGTTCAATATTCCTTGAGAGATCAAAAAGAAAGCAGCGCGCGTCATTCGGCAGGAAGTTCTATTTTCGAATCTCCGTGGCCCGTTTCTAATTCCGAATGCGCACTCACTCCATTTCCGCGGCGAAATGTTGCGAAACCGTGGAGGGCTAAATCGAGACATCCAGCCCGCTCTACGGAAGTTACTACTACTACGACACAGCGAGAAAAAATATATTTATTCCCTCGTGGAATGTTTCTCCGGTGACGAAACGAGTCGAGAGATCTTATTTTTTTTTAGGAGGCATCATCTTCACTTTCCGAATAACATACATGACGAAGATTCCACACGATGGCCTTATTCGATTGCAGATTTCATTCATCATTCAAGAACCGATGGTGTTTCCATTTGGATCGAACACAATAACACGAGGTCAGAGATACAACCGAATTGCAAAACAGTCTCGTCAAGTATAGAGGAAAAGTCTTAATTAGCAAACATTAAATTCTCTTCACACCCATTGTTAAAAATAAAGAGTTGGCATTGTTTTCGTCAATTGCATTTCTCGGAACAAACAGGCTCGTTGGAATGAAAACTACATATTACATCCAAAAACCGGATGACTTGATCTCAAAACCGAATAATAACTGAAAGTATTAATTAGTAGGATATGCATTAATCAGCAAGAATACTTTAAATTATTTCCAACTTCGATACGAAAAAATGAGCACACTTCAAGACCAGAACTATTTACGATACGAGAAAAATTATAATTGGCAAGGCAGCAGCGAGCTTAAATACACCGATGTACACATTAAGGCGTAGGGAAATTTCAGAATTTCAAAGCCTACCTGGGCTGAAAAGATGTTCTCTGGCATGGAGACAAAAGCGGGAAAAAACTATGTTAAGTACTGCTACAGAAGTTTAGGTATTTAAACTTCTTTGTGGTATGAAGTCAAAGTAATTTTTGCTCAAGCGAAACGGGCATTTTAGTACTTTTTAAACATCAGGTACATTTATAACAGCTTTTATATTTTTTCAAAACCTATTGTCCAAATGACAGCCCGAGATAAAGCGGACGGGGAAAAAAGCTAGGATGGGATTGATTCCACGGTGCGGGAGAAGAGTGCGGGTTATGAAATGTAATGTACATTGTATTACTCAAAATTAACACCGATTTTGGTGTGTTATTAGTACGTAAAAAAATTTTATTCCGAGTCTAAAATCATCCAACCAAAATTAAGTCTTTTCCCATTCTTTTCGAAAATTCAACCTCTTTCTGTGGTAATATAATTTTTAATAGATTTTCGAAAAATCTCCATACCACAGAAGATTTTTTCCCCGCACAAGTAGGAATTTGATTTTCAGCACATAACAGCAATCTACGATAGCAGGCAGTGTTTCCCAACGTGTGGCACGAGTACCCCCAGGGTACAGGAAGAGTTTGGTGGGGGAGTTTGGTTGCACCAAATTCTACGTTCTCATGACTCACGTGGCCCTGGCTGTTAATTTTAGATTAAAATTAACCAGAGAACCAAATTATGACTATCTGTCACCTAAGCACTAACAATTTCATCCTTTTCATTAAGGTATCCGACTACGTTCGGAACCGCGATTTTAAAAAAGCGCATAAATGGATAATTTTCATGATATTTAGTGTCGATTAGATTTGAATACATGTATAAAATGGATTTAAGGACATTTTGACAAAAAAAAAAAAAAAAAAAACCCTAGTATAACCTTTTTTCAAAATGTTCTCCTTTGGTGAAAAATGCTTCTATTACAATATTTTGCCTGTATGTAGCTTAAACCTATGTAAAGAAGCTCAACTATGATTTTTGAAAATTCACATTTTCAGAGTTACAACCCATTGAAATATAATTATCGGCGTTTTTTTTCTTAAAATTTCTCCCCTCTGTTGTTGTAAAACATGGATAAACCCACTTCAAAGTTACATATTTCAAAAATTCTAGTTGAGCCTCTGTACAGAGGTCTGAGCTATATGCAGGCAAAATATTATACTAGAAGCATCGTTTTTCACAAAAGGAGAACATTTTGAAAAAGGGTGATTCTAAGTTAATTTTTTGTCAAAATATTTTACTTAAATAATTTTTATTGTAATACTATTCTTAAAACAATTTTATATACATTTTCTAATCTAAGTGACACTAAATATAAATATTATCCATTTATACGCTTTTGCAAAATCACGGTTCCGAACGTAGTCGGATACCTTAATTCAAATGTTATTTATTATATATTATTTATAATATGTTATTTATAACTTTTATTTTTTTATTACGAATAATTTTATTTTTCTTATTTCGTGTATACCACAAATAAAAAATAAATATATTTTGTTATTAAAATAATCCCTTTTTAATAAGGGGTACTCAGGATTACGAAAATTACAGAAGGGGTACAATTGAGTCAAAAGTTGGGGAAACACTGCACTATAGCATTCTTTATTAAGAGTACGCGCGTAATAAGTATTCTCCTAGCTTTCAATCATACTTTTCCAAAAGTGGGTTTATGACACTCAATCTCATTACGAATTCCAATCAGATTCCGGGAATGTTGTTCTATGGAACTCCAGTGTCGACCAATCACGAGTCGAACCGGTTGGTGTAAGCGGGAAAAGCGAAGCTTCCTATAGGCTACCGGAGGTGCGAGAGGCCGTTATGGAAAAAGTAAACGGGATGTTTGCCTTTGAATAAAATATAGTATCCTTATCCTGCGGAAATCCGTCGGGTCTAACAGCGCGCCGAACATAGATGGTGCAGAGATGATTTGTTCCTTTTCGCACCATTGTCAACAGTCTTTTCACGGTCAAATGCATCGGATACAACGAAACGAATCGGGTGGTCAAACAATGGGACAGGATGCAATACCTTTCCGAAGACCCAAGGAAGGAATTTCAACGGATATTTATTTTGAAACATTTACCCGAGTTCAAATACATCCGAAACACATACTCAATATCTGAATTGAGATAATATTTGGGTAAAAGGGGGTAAATATTGAAAATCAGATTAATAAAATTGCATTCAGATAATGAAATTATTTTAACATCTTTTTAATTGGAGAGAAGAAAAAAAGTTGAACAGAAATACATAACAATCATTTGGTCAGATGTACTGGACATAGCCAGAAGATTTGATCAAATATGGTAAGGGAAAACCTCTCTACACATTCTTTCTTTTGTAGCCGATGCCTCGTTTTTTACAAGATTGATTGGTTGGTTGAAAACTATATTTTATCAAAGCCCCATGGACTGAAACTCCTCGATCAGTAGCGCACACAGGAATTTTTCAAGGAGGGGGGGAGGTCCGGTGTCGAAAGTTCACCATTCTTCTATCAGTCTATCATTATTTGTCGATTTTCGGGAACAAAACACAATAAAAAACTAATTATTGAATAAATAATTAGCATTAATTAATAAAATTAATCATTAATAACAAATATTTAATTAAATGATAAGTATTATATTCTTAGAATTATGGTCAATCGAGAAAAAAAAATCAAGAGTTTTGGAGGGGGGACCCCAGGACCCCCCTTGTGTACGCCACTGTCCTCAATGATCAGAATACTAACCACTAGCATTTTTTTTTTACACAATTCATAGTAAAAACTTAATATACTTGCATAAAATGCAAGAGAACTTTTTGAACAATGCTATGGAAATATTGAAGTATTAAATAGGTTTAATTAAGGTCATAATTGTGTGCGATTCCATGGATGACTATTTTTTTTAAATGAAAATATTAAAAACCTAGACATACAGGGAAAAAACATCCAAAAGCCAGACTGAATAATGTTGCGCATGAAATTGAGCTCGATGAATTTCTAATCGTTCACCAAGGGTCATTATAGAGAAAAGTTTTACATATATAGATACGATATTTATTTCCCCCATTTATACAGCAAAAAATGTTCGTGTGAGGTATACAATTATTACACAATATGTAATTTTCTGCTTAATTATTAATTCCGAAAAGGACGATCTCAATTGTCTAGATAAACGACAAAATTCTTTATTTGCTACCTTAAACTGTTACTACACTTTATAAGCAAATCAATAGCTATTGCTCAGCAAAAGGTCAAGCAAATCCTTCCCACTCTCCAGTAATTGAAAAGGATTTTTTTTTTTAATTGGGTGTGAATTAACGTCACGCTCGAGTAACAAGAAGACTACCGGCAGACCTCTCGTAATTCTGAATCATATTGGAGTGACAAGGTACACAAATAATACTGTAGATCTCACTATCTTCAACCCGCCACCCGAGAAGATCTGAAAGTACTTCGAAAACATTCACTGCGAATTTAAAGAAGTGCAATAACCGTCTTTTTAAATTGAAAGTATCTACTTTTCCCACTGTTGTCAATATTAAAAAAACGTATTTTCTTCAACACACATTTGGTTATTCTGAAAAATTCGACTTTTTGAGAGAAAACTTTGTAATAACACTTATTCCTGATGTTCTCATGCAAAACTTTTAATACAAGTCTCTAGCAAAAATACATAAAACATCCATCAAACTAGATCAAAGGGTTTTGAAACCGTATCTTGAGCTTCCAATACTCAAGGAGACAGTATTCCTCGAGAAAGCACCACACATTTACGTCCCAGTGTTATACGTTCTGCTATACACACAAGAGATCAGATGTAGGCACTTACCGATGAAGTGTATGGCCTCTTGGAAGTGCGCTGCAATGTCTTCACCCCCCGTGTCCCGCACGGGGATGATTTTGTAGAGGAAAGCGTCTTTGAAGAGGTTGGGACAAAGCTGCGTCACATTCAACAGGGCGGTGACGCCCAGCTGCTGAAGCTGCTCCTTGCGGGCGGCGTCCCGCGCACTGCCCAGGTACAAGTGGCTAAGGATCTCCACGGGGCCCCCTAGACACTGGTGACGAGGACTTTGGGACGGAGAAGAAGGGGAAGATGTCGCAGAACACGAGGTCTGTGCCACCAAGTCAGGATACAGGCGACTGAAGTTCTGAAAGCCACCTACAGATGAATAAAATAAGTTAATATGTTGGGTAGTAATACTTATAGCAAAGAAATGTTAAGTTTTCATTATTAACGAGCTGAAAGATGTAAGTATCTAATTCCTGTTAATTTGCATTGCTTTATACAATACATATACTGTGATATATACATACACACATTTTGTATAAAACATTGTTGAGAAAAATTTCTGCAAAGTTCAGGCGTTCAACCTAGCCACATAGGAGCACACAGGGATTTTTGAAGAATAGGGGTGTGTGTCCAGAATCGGAATTTCACCCTTCTCGTATCATGCTACAATACGCCAATACTTTGATTTTGTCGATTTTCGGCAACAAAAAACAGTAAACAGTTAACCATAGAATAAATAATTAGTATTAATTAATAAAATTTATTATTAATAACAAATAATTAAATTTTACGTAACATATACATAGGATTATAATCAATCGAAAAAAATAAAGGGCTTGGGGAGCGGACACGGCCCCCCACCCCCTGTGTGCGCCACTGCCTATCCATGTTTAGTATTGTGTTGTATTCGAAAATGCAAATTTTTACCCGCCTCGTTCAACTTTCTATTTATGCGTTAATCATACTTTAAAAAGTATTAAAATGTGTGTTTTATGTTAGTCTATTTCTTTTTCGAGGGGCAATTTTAGAGTAGCGGTTAACACAATCTCCAAGAATGTAAATGAACTTATACAAAAAAAATTCTATTTAGAACCCCTAACTTGGAAGAATTCTTATTTATTTTGTTCTACAAAAGTGGTTGCCAAAAACAAAATTAGAAGTTGTTCTTGTTATACGTGTGATAAAATCGTGTTGCCAACTAAAAACTCAAATTCTTGAATTCGAGACAAAAAGTGACTTTCGACAAAAATAAAAGAATAAAGCAAACAATTCACAAACTTAAGTGAACCGGAAACCTTAACGAGGGGAAAGGAAAGACAACTTCCACAACACTCTTCAAAAATCCGGTCGCGTGCCGAGGGCGCAGATGACGTACACACAGAAAAGGCGGGAATATTGGCGGTTATGACGTCCGTCTGACGTAAAAAGGGAGCGAGGCCTCATCTCGGAATCCTGCCCCCTAATTTTTTCCCTTCGAATTCACCTCTCCCTCTTCCATGACTGTCCCGTCGGAAACTTCGTATGGAAACTTTTTCCCAACCGGACCGTATTTGGGTCGAAGGGTATTACACCCACGTTCTTTCTCGGTTTGTTTGACGGAAAACATGAATAAATCGTCTGCCAATCGTGCTTGGTATAAAGAAAGGTCAAGGTTGTCATACTTTTTATAATACGTCAATTTAAACTATTCTATTTGTTTCGATAATTGCCATAACGACAGCTATATAAAAAAAGGTTGCTCGGTTAAAGTTAACAAGTCATCAGAGTGAAATGCGTGGGCGATTTTCTGTTGTCATTTTTTTGTTTACTCTTGTAATTTAATGAGCATAAAAATCATTATCAAACGAATAAATACTTCATTAAACAAATGCTAAATGATCCTGTTGCGGACTCAATGGATTAGAGATCAGAAGAATTGTGATTTTAGTCAGTGTTATATATCTATTGCTTTGACATATAGAAAAATAACACTTAAAAAGGATAAATCACAAATTCTCTAGGTAATGGTAATTAATTCGCAAAAGCAACTCAAAACCATTTTTATTTTTACAAAAATTAGAACAGGACAGACTCTACTGTTGCCATTTGTATAACTTAATTTTACAAAATATATCAAACGAAGATAATCGGGTAGAATATCAACCCGACACTTGGTTGACTAGAATTTTGTGTAGAAGTTAAGTCTTGCTGGAAGGCCGACAGCGACGAACTGAAATTCGGAATCACAAACATTATTTAGATTATATTCTATACAGAGCACAGACAATCTCATTGTATCTTAATTATGCTTGAAATTATATTAAAAAGCCTTTTTATCTTCCACTACCAGGTCTCAATGCGTTTAAACCAATTGTTTAATAAAAACAGCATTGTTGATTTAAATTAATTCAAATATTGGTTCTCTGAATTATTGAAAAGTTTTGCTCCGATAAAAGAATTCTATTCAATTTCAAAACCAGACAATTCGAATTAATATCGCTTTTGAAAAGACATTCGAATTATGACCCAAATAATTAACCTCAATTACAATAGATTATATAATGTTAAAGCAACAAAGATCAAAATAGTACATACTCTGACGTAAATTCGGATAAAAGCCGCACTTTCCCCAAAATTAAAGCTACTGAAAATAGAGTGCGGCTTAGAATCGAATTAAAATGCGTCGGATGGGGGTAATTACAGGTTCTAAACTAATTTACACTATTTTTCATTTTCCACAGACTTGTTGAGAATTTGGGGGTGCGGCTTAGATTCGAGTAAACACGGTAAGTATCTCAGACGAATATTAGAAAATCTTGAACTGCAACATCTTTTTGAATTTAAGTCTCAGAGGGCTACAGAAGTCTTCAGAGAATCCCATTATAGATTTCGGGAATATGCTTAATGTAGGTCAAGTTACGAAAGGAATTCTGTTTAAGAATATTCCAAAATCCCTTCGAAAAATAATGAACCAAGCAGGAAGCGGAATGAAAAAAACAGCAAGCGGTTTTCGTCCGAGTGTTTACGTTTTCAAAACAAATTATCCCGCAGGAAAATAAAATCTGCCTTGTATCTAAAAGAGATGATCTTTATAGCCGAGAGGCAGGTCAAAGCGATAACATTTCAAAGATTCTCCAAGTGAAACATAACAGCTGATTCGAGACTAAGATAAACAGGATGTGACGATATTTCGAAGTACCAGTGTCCTGTATATTTTAACGCTGGATCTCGAATGGCAACACGAGAACGGAAGTAAAGTTCGAGAAGAGTGTTCCGGTTGAGGATCGTCTGCCGAAATAAAAAATAAATGAAATGATATGAATAGAAAGAAAATCTCATACGAACCACTTTTTCCTTACCGTGATGTGTCGTTTTCTTTCGAATTATTGCGTTCTACAAGAGTGCCTCTTTTATGAGATGCAACTTCTTACTGAAAATTAATCATGCTTCGTCGATGAAGCAATGTTATGTTATCTCTACTCGCTCGAATCGGAAAATGCCCGCCAGAGAATGGGTGTGAGTACTACGTAGCGAGAGAAATTTGGAAGTAAATATCAACTCAAGCGTTATTATTTGGAGTTATGTTTCATTTATCCCCATCCAAGACTATTGAAAACGAAATTAATGCACTAAGTGCGTTTTGATGCGAGACAGTAGGAAAAAAAGTATTCACTTTCGTAAAGTCTTAAGAAACAGAAACGTCATTCAGTGGTTAAATGTAACTTGAAATAAGCACAGAAATTCTTTTAATTTTTTAATAAAATGCAAAAGGATCAGAAAAGTTGAAATAATTCTCTATTTTAAGAGTATCACAATATATAGTTAAAGAAATAAATTTAGGTGGTAAAAACTGATATTAATATTTACACCAATGCATAAATTGTTGCGATGAGAAACTGAAGTCTTCAGTAGGGATGGTATGAAGTTCGAGTGAATGAATATTTTTCTCGTACTGTTCAGCTATTGGAGGGCTTTTGACAACGGACTTCGTAATTTTGAACCATGTTCATGTGACGAGGACGGCACCCGAACTGGCACTACCTCTCTTAACTATCACACCAACGGGAGGACGTTTGAGCTCTCGACAGATTTCTCGTGCATAGCTCCCCTACAAGGCAGGTCTTCAGCGGTACTAGGCTCGAACTTGTGACACGCCAGCCACGAGTATGGAAGTTCGAGAGGGGTTACACTAATGTACGAACTTTAAATTCATAATATGTATCATGTTCGAACTTGACCCGCCATGTAGAAGAGGCCGATGCACATTAAATTACTCCCGTGGGCGTGGTGTGGAAATTCAGTGAGGGAGTTTCCAGCTCCCGTGTTGCCTTCGTCAGTTGACCATGGCTTATAATTACAAGATCCATCGCTAACTCATGCTGCTTTATAGTGTGACGTCAATAAACACCCAACACAAATTAGTTTACATTTTAACCCTGATCATCCGAGTTTTGGGAGTAATTATATAAAATAAGACTCTCAAAAATGGCGGAGTTCTCTACATTAAATTCATTTATCTATTCACACAATCACTTTCAGCTCTTAAAGTAGGAAATTCTCAAAAGAATCAACAGAAACCTATTTGAGGTATCCGACTACGTTCGGAACAGTGATTTTAAAAAAGCGCGTATATATATAAATGGATAATATTTAAATTTAGTGTCACTTAGATTAGAATACATGTATACAATTGTTTTAAGGACATTATGACAAAAAAAAAAAAATATTTAAATACAATATTTTGGCAAAAAATTAACTTAGAATAACCTTTTTTCCAAATGTTCTCCTTTTGTAAAAAACGCTTCTATGGTATTAATATTTTGCCTGTATTCAGCTCAGACCTCTCTACAGAGGCTCAACTAGAATTTTTGGAATGCATAACTCTAAATTTGGTTTATCCATGTTTTACGACAACAGAAGGGAGAAATTAAGAAAATACGGCGATAATTATTTCAAATGGTTGTAAGTCTGAAAATAATGTGGAATTTTTGAAAAATCATAGTTGAGCCTCTGTAGAGAGGTCTGAGCTATATACAGGCAAAATATTAATACAATAGAAGCATTTTTTACAAAAGGAGAACATTTGGAAAAAAGGTTATTCTAAGTTAATTTTTTGCCAAATATTGTATTTAAATATTTTTTTTTTGTCATAATGTCCTTAAAATATTAACATGTATTCTAATCTAAGTGACACTAAATATCGTGAAAATTATACATTTATGCGCTTTTTTAAAATCATGGTTCCGAACGTAGTCGGATACCTTAAAAACACCAGAGATTAAAAAAAGAATTGAAATTAAACTTTAAATTTAAATTTTCATTACAACACACGGAAATTATTCAGGTCTTAAAGGGAAAGAAAACCCGTAAGTGAAGCTTGGATAGTCTAAAATCAAAAATATTCGTGAAAGAGCATACATCAATAAGACATGAAACCACATAATAAATGTTGAAAGATTTATTTAAGTTCACATAAGGAATTAATTCTGTGCTATAAAGATATTAGAAAGACTTTTCCATTGAAGTAGAGGAAAATGATAAGCATATTTCAATGTCAAAAAGAGAGAAAGTGACATTCCAAAAGAAAAATCACGAATACTATAAATCAGAATGCACACCTGTACATTCGAATGTTTCTGCGCGTGTTCTTGTCGCTCTTCGGATCAGAACTGTTCATCTGCAAAATCCGAAGGCACACAGGAAGCAATTTCCACACAAGCGCGCGATAAGCAGCAGCACTTCCTTCGAGAAAAATGGCGGCCTTCGTTTCAGCCATTGTGAAAAATAAACATTTTTTCCCCTCGGAACAATTGAAGATGGCGGCGTGGAAATCGTCTGCATTGTTGAAGCGACAAATTAGAGCATTTCCTCTTTGTGTGCTGCCAAGACGTGTCATTAAAATTTTCGAATAGTGGGCGGATCGCTCATTAGAGGGAGCCCTTTGCGTGTGCCATTCATGAATCTGGCAGCATTCGGTGATAAAAGCGATGGTGGGGGAGTAACATGCAGCAGCAGCATAACTCAATTAAATAGTTCTTAAAACATTTATTCATGAGAAAAATTGATAATGATCTAGCATATGTGATAACAGAAAAAGACCCATTCTTCTGGCTTTCGCCCATTGTAAAAATCGCATTCATTTTGCTTTCTAAAAAGAATTGCCTTCTGCTATCGACAGGAAGGTATTTTAATTGTTATACATGCCAAAAGGATAATTTTAGATCTAAAGAGGGATAAGGAATCTAGTTCAGTGAAACACTAGGCAATATAACTAAAAAGATGAATTTACAATCGATTCACATGGTTATAACAGCAGAGTGTCGCCCAACCGGTAGAGTGGTTAGCGACGCTGACTGCGATGCCGTAGGGACTGGGTTCGAATCCTGGAGAAGACATGGATGTTTGTAAACGTATAGTGCCTTTGCGGCATGGGGGTACTCTAAATAGCCGTCGAGCCGCAAGTCCTCTCGTGTGGTTGGTGGAAGGGGTAGAGAGGTGGGAGGCCCCTGACCACTCCCAGGTGTCCTCCCTCAAAATTAGGGTGGAATTTAGCAAAATCGTACTGTCACCTGAATGGTGCTCAAAGCTACGGCTAACGACAGGCGTCACTTAGCCCTTTGCCATGATGAATTTCGTGGGCCTCGATCTGGTCTTAGCCGATCAGGTGGCATCAGTAACAACAGCAGAGTTAGTTATAATTACGTCGCACTATAAAGCTGTACGAGGACTATTGGCGACGGACTTCGCAATTTTGAACCATCGTCAAGTGTCTCGCCTGAGCTGGCAACCTCTCTAACTTCCCCACCACATTATAAAAGCAAACGCAAATATTGAACGAATGTGTCCACAGAATTGAAGCATCGGAGTTCGTGTAGTTAAGAATATTTTAAGTACGTTAAGATATCCAACAAAACTTCTGCAAGAGAGAATACTTAAAAATCATTCTCAAATAAAATAACTAAAAACAGTATTTGAACAATGACACGAGTTTACCTTGTAGGGATTCTGTTATAGAACATTAATAATTATCAACTTTGTTAAAAATACATCGACTATTTTTCCCATTCTTAACATTTAATATTTCAATTTAGCTGTAATATATTTGTTTTTACTGCTTATATATATTTGTGTAATATTTATTAATTTGTAACATTTCGAACTGCCTCGGCATTGTTTTCATATTATCAAAACGATATTTTGTATTGAGATTATAGCAACAAATTAAAAAGTTTAGCTTCATTTGAGTTCGAAAAATGTTGACGTTTTTAAAAAGGTAAAGCTAAGATTTTGAAACAATTTTTTTTTTATTATTTAAAATATAGGATTTAGAGTCAATTACAACCAGATTAAGAAAGCCCACAAACATACTTCCTCTTCCACGATCTATATATCACAAATCTAGTCACCAAATTTTAGAACTGACCAAAATTTATGGAATAACTTTTCCGTCAATAACGTTCTCGATTTTCATCGACAGTCACAAGATACTGATTTGTATTAAATCCATGCATACGAAATAAACGTTTACAACACCACCATTTTCCCCACAAGAAGAAAACTAGAGAAACATTCGGCAATTATAGAATGCCAGCCAAGCTCACGTAAGTCTCTTAAAAATGGATAGTTTAAAAACAAACCGATACAGGGAACTTTTCGACGTTGAGCTGCAATAATGCCCTAACCCACCAGGATATGACGAGGCAACCCAATGATCCTTTGTAATATTAATAGAATACCACTTAAACTGTTCAACTCCTACACAAACGTATTGCTTTACTGAATGGCAACAGTTCTCTTCGCGAGTATTCATTCTAATATTTCTACAGACGATTCCAAACCCGTAATTCAACACGAAATTTCCAGATAGAACACACCTACAACCAAACTCATAGCATTCTCGGGAATGTACAGAATGAAAATAATCAATACTTCCCACTAACAAAACATTATATAAACCCTATAAAATACATTACAATTAAAAACTGCAACCATTGCCGCAAAAACCGGAGCCCGTATACCGCAAAACACCAGCATCCCACATACGGTGACACCCGGGATCGGAGTAATGAGGAAGAAGACCCAATCAATTACGTCAGGTGAAGGGTCGACGCAGGCAGGTGTCACGGCACAGCGGAAACGGGCGATTCCGGCCACATCACGTCAACATTCTCGCGCCTAAAATATCCTTGAGTAGCTCTTTTATTACTGCTAACCAGTGGGATTGACGTAAACGGGGTGAACGCGAAATGGCCGGAGATGTCAAGGCAACAGCGACACGGGATAGACGCGTGAGGCATTTCCGAACATTGCGCCGTAACGCGCACATTAGCGAAACCGCAAACATCTCCTCCCCCATTCCAGTTATTTATAGTTAAGCACTGCAATATAAATTGCATTGTTCTCGCGTACTAAGATAAACTGGTTTATTAACACTTGTGTGAAGAACCGAAAACAAATTAACGATTCTTATGTCAGTTTATTTTACTGATAGAGTAAGATTTTATTGAATTAAGGTGCAGACTGAAGTGGTTTAATGGATTAGATTACAGGTGATGCGGTTCGTACTCGTAAAGATATCTCTGAAGTTTTGAAATAAAAATTGGCCAAACAGTGTAAAACAGGGGTGACAAACTCGCGGCTCACAGCAAGTATTTTGGCGGTCCGGTTAATATATTAGCACACAATAATATACCGTAAAATGCGGCGTATAACGCGCACTTTTAACACAAAAGATAAGATCGAAATTTATAGGTGCGCGTTTTTCGCCGGATTTTAAAACAGTAGCTACAATTTTTTTTAAAAAAAGCGATGAGCATAAAACAATTAGACTTCTACACAGATCAGAATACTGCTTGTTTAAAAGAAACGACATTCCTTATGAACTTAAAGGGTTGTAGTTCTATAAGAATACCATTTTTTCAAAAATCTTGTGAGTGAATATTAACGTCGCACTGTTCAGCTACACGAGGGCTTCTGGCGACGGACCACGTAATTTTGGAACCATGGTCAAGTGACTTGAACGACACCTGAGCTGGCACCCTCTTCTAACTACCACACCACACCAACGGGAGGACGTTTCAGCTCTCGACCGATTTAACGTGCATCTCTCCCCTACACAGCGGGTCTTTAGTGGTAACTGGGCTTGAACTCATGGAATCTAAAATCTTGTGATAATACCTCGAATAAATTATTTCAAAAAAGAGCATTGCTTATCTACATTTCAGGTTTTTTCGTAAAAAAAGGTGCGCGTTATACGGCGAATATACCTAAAAAGTAAGAAATACAACTTTAACGTCTAGGTGCGCGCTATACGCCGTATTTTACGGTATAATAAAATATCAAAATTTTCCCGCAATAGAGAAGAGATCAAGTGTCAGGACGTAAATAATAAATTTCTTTCTTGATCTTTTATACATGCTTATTATATGTATTATTCGAAATCAACCTACGTTTCTATTAATTTTGAATTTTTTTTTGCGGCCCACCTTAAGTTACACATTGTTTATTTGGCCCAAGTCAGCTTTTGAGTTTGACAATTTTGGTGTAAAATAACCAACCAGCGATATAAATTCACATTCCTACGATAAACGTTTAATTTTCGATCGAACACGAATTGATTGATTGAATATTAACGTCGCTCTGTTCAGCTACACGAGGGCTTTTGGCGACGGACCACGTAATTTTGAACCATGGTCAAGTGACGTGGACGACACCTGAGCTGGCAGCCCCCTCTCCTAACTACCACAACACACCAACGGGAGGACTTTTCAGCTCTCGACAGATTTAACGTGCATCGCTGCCCTACACGGCGGGTCTTTAGTGGTACAGGGCTCGAACTCGTGACAAGGCAAGCCACGATCCGATACCTACACCACTCGGCTACCGCGGCCACACGCGAATACGAAGGTGACGTACCTCGTAATTTTGAACTTCTGTCAATTGAAGAGGACTACACCCTACTCACCAAACTACCACACAACGCTAGAGGGAAGACTTTCAGCCTTGATAGATTTAAGGTACATCGGCCCCATCTACACGGTGAGTTTTCAATGGCACCAGGATTTGAATCCGCGACACTCAGGCCACGAGTACGAGACCATAACCACTATATATAGACTACAGTTGGCATTAATTTTCGCATTATAAATAGTACGTCCATTAACAATGCATTCTTGATAAGACCTAAATAAGGATTCAAAACAGACAACTTAACGTAAAAAACTCAACTTAAAGAAGCAAGTCATATTGACCTCATCACATTGGTTAATATTGTTTCCAATGAAATGAAAATTTTTAATAACTACACAATTTTTCAGAGAATGACTTTTCTAGATCAATCTTCAAGCGGAAAAAAAAATTGAAAATAATAAAGACAGGTTGCGCAGAATTCGTGCTCTGTCATTTTGATGACGCCAGAATGAGTTAAGACAGCTCTATTCGATGATTTTACAATGAAATGATAAAATAAATCTTGGGATATAAATTCGTCCTTGGTGTTCTTTTAGAAATATATTCCAGGGCAAAGATCCACAAAAAGAACGTACTTATTTATTGCCATACCTGCCGTAATGATTTAACACTCTATTAATTGTAAAAAGGATTCTTCATAACTATAAAAAAAATTATATAAAGAATCTTTACATATGAACTTTGGAAATTTCTTCCAATATATAAACAAAATTGTACCCTATTTACGAAATAACGATTTTTTAAAATTGTGTTCCTTTCCTCGGGGGGGGGGGGGGAAAGACACCGATCGATTTTTTTGTAATGCATATACACAAGTCAACTTTGCATATTGTTTCTGAATCAATGTTTGATTGAATTTCAATTTTTTCCCTTATCTTTGTGAAATAGAGCAGCCAGAAAGAAAAATTAATAAGATAAAAAACGAGGAAGGTCTATGCTATAAAAGTAGTGAAATTTAAATATCTGATACCAAGTACTATTTTAGTAAAATAGGAACCAAAAAATAAAGATTACATTTTTTTTTGTCAAAGTTTTGTCACTTAAAATATGATAAAGACAATGAACTAAGGATTTAGCTCTTAATATCAATAGTTCATTTTTTAATTATTTTTCAACAGTTTGTTACGAACACTATGCATTTTTTATAAAAATTTTCTATGAGAAAATTTGCAATGAGCCATAACTTTTTGGCAATAGTAAATTTATTTTTGATCACAGTCCCTTTTGCCTTTATAACTGTTAAATATGTTGTTAATTTAAATGTATGGTTTTGAATTCCATGCAGAGTGTTTATATAGAAATTCTGTATAATTTTCACCAAATTTTTCTTATAAAATGCCTCATGTTAATAAATTTATTAAAATGAGGTAAAATTTGATGAAAATGATAGCGAATTTCAAAGCTCTCAATATGGAATTCAAAGCCATACATAAATCAAGGAAAAACGCCAATCGGGAAATTAAGTCATAAGCACCAACAGAATAACAAAATTACTAATAGCATGGCATTTTAGAAAACTCATCTCCAAACGTAGGCAGATACCTTAAGATCGGCGGTCTCGTCCGCATACGAAGACAAATATGCAAAGCGAAAAAGCTACCCAGAGAGGAAAACTAGAGCAACAAGTTTTCTACTGCACAGCAGGATAAACGAGAAAAGAAACATATGCAAATGCTTAGAGGGTTGGTGAGGGTGGAAGAAGGGCAATTATACATAAAAAGGATGTAGATAAAAAGGTGTGTAGGCTAATCCACTCAAGAAGTAGGTCGAAAGTGTCCATCGTCTTTTCGTAGCAATGAAAAATTCATACACGTCGACTCCAGAGGAAAATTTTTCCAGTATCCATGCCACTTAAAATCTAAATCGAGAGTATAATTTAAACAGAATGAATGCAAATTGTCTGAAGTAGTTTTTTTTGTAACATCAAGAATCCAGAAAAATAACGTCAGTTGCGAGTTCGTGACTGACCATTTGGAAATGAATTAGAAAATTCGAAAAAGAGTGAGTTTAATGTCGCACTCGCGACAATACTGTTCACTCATTTGGTCTCTCAAAGTCTACGAGATCTACTGGTGACTATGTATTGGTTGATTTCACCGATTCAATTCATCCACTAGCACGTTTTCTATATTTGGTCAAGGTTCACCAGATACTCGTTAATTTATGAAGCATGCATTTAAGATCCAAATTAAACTTAATGTGAAAAAAAAAGAAAAAAAAAAGAAAAGTTGAAAATTCACAGGAGGGTTCTGAGGGCGCATGCCTAGTGCCTACCAAAAACAGCATGAGAGTGAATATTAACGTCGCACTGTTCAGCGACAAGAGGTCTTTTAGAGACGGACCTCGTAATTTTGAACCATGGTCAAATGACAAGGACGACACCTGAGCTGGCACCCCCTTTCCTAACTACCACAACCACACCAACGGGAGGACGTTTCAGCTCTCGACAGATGTAAAGTGCATCGCTCCCCTACACGGTGGGTTTTCAGCAGCACGCCGACTACGAGTCCATTGTAAAGGCAGCGTAACTAACCAAAGGATCACACGGTATATAGGTCTGTCTAATCTAGAACAAATTCAATTTTTTTAATAAGCTGAAAGAGAATATATATATCAAAAAATAGCTTTCCAGAATGAAGAAATATTCAACAGTCCGCTTCCCCGCGAATTATTTCACAATTACGAAGCCCTATTCTCACGTGAGGAATGATATGCAGAAAAAAAAGATCTTGACACAAACGTCCTTTACTACAATGAAATCACTCTCCCATTCGAACTAGGTCAGTTGACACAGAGACCATCACTCCACGTCGTCATCGATTTGCGTCGAACACAAGGGAACCACAAAACTGAACCTTACCGACGGTGTCGTCAACAAACGGGACTTTCCGAGGCCCGTGCAATTTCCTCGGACGACAAGACGTTGCGCAACTGATACCCGGCTTTTACAAAACATCATCTGCATTTACGCGTGTCATCTGCAGTAATAACAGGAAGTTTGAAACGAGACTGCATAGAGTCTTTTAAGTTCAGTGCCCAAAAAGACGCTTGCGCAAGGCACCGGGTTGTACCATTGTTGAGCGAGAACAATCGAGATAAACAATTTTTGATAGAAAAAGAAAAGTCATTGTGGAATTCTCTCTCTCAATAGTAAAAAAAATACAGCCGATGATTTATGGCAGAAGAGAAATTTACCGAAAACCTGTCCGTTCGTTAAATTCTATGAGAATCGAGTTTGAGATGGAGCGTTTCTCCATTGTTTTACGAGGGAAATAATTCACCGTCAATTGAGAGATGCGCGATAAAACACTTCCTCTCGGAACCCACTCCTACGACACAGAAAATGATTCGGAATGTTCGGAGAAAACTTCGCTTCTCCCAGATTTCGTTAGGAAGGTTTTAATTCTTGAGTATTAAAATAAAGCAGCAAAATCCGACATATATTCAGCACTTTGTAAAAATAGCCAATCAATTATTTTGATGACCTTCAGAGACGCTAGTTTTATATCAGCGATAGAACAAGCACATTTGATTCAGGATGAATGGGGTTTTTTAACATTGTACTCTGAAGCAACAAGTCTACTGACGACGGACCTCGTAATCTTGACCCTTGGTCAAGTTGTTCGGGTTCTTCTACAAGTCCTTTTGGAGAAATTGTTATTTTAGTTCAAAAACCGCTTTCAGTGTAGAGATGACTTTATTTTATCAAATGTAACTACTATTTAAGTGCCAGTTGTTGAGTACTTGGGTAAATGGTTAAGCGTTGATCGTTAAGCGTGACATTCAAGAATTAGTTTACGAGAACAGCGACTGGGTGGTGGCGCGTCTTGAGATTAGTAGTCGACGTAGAATTTACCAGGAATAGTGAAGTAATCAACCTTTGAGCTGACCAAGCTATCGGGCTTCGAGAAGGATTATAGCAAGGAATTCCAAATCCAGACAAGTGAATATCAATAATATAGTATACTCAATTAAGGGTTAGAATTTCAATTACTCCCAGATTTAAGTAACAAAACATATTTCGTAAAGTGCTAGATATTGAATAAAAGTAGCTATTTTAATGATCATATCTGCTTCTTCTCGAACCCTCTCACAACCGCGACCTTCGGGCCACCTCAAAGTGACGAGGACGGCACCCTATTCTCCAAAGCACCACCCCATCGGAGGAAACCAAGCCTAGACAGATTTAATGAGCATCGACCCCCTCTACATAGCAGGTTTCAGGGGCAACAGTCACGATAATCATGAAGGTACGTACATCGGCCACAAGAGGGCTTCAAAAATGAACGGCATTTTGGTTACATATTAACACTCTGAATGATTATAACTGTCCAATAAAAAAATCGTACTCATAAATCAAATTCATAATTTAGGTACGCTACTATACATTTCCTACAAACAGCACAGTTTTAGTTACTCTTTGCATATAACATTTTAATGAATATTTTTTCTTTGTAAATTTATAACCTCAGCAATATCAAAACGTTTCCTGGGGAAAATGAGATTAATTTTTTTAAGCGAAATTTTATCAAAAATAACAATTTTCACCAAACAAAAAATTAAAACTAAGTCATCTAGTAATGTTAAAGGAAAAAAAAAAAATAATAAAGATATTTTATACATTGTGTCATTCTAAATTCTTCCGCGTACATCAGATAATGCAGTTTTAAAACAATCACGTTCATTTTATTTTAATTTGCTCTAATCTTTGGAGAGAAGAAAATGAAATTTTTCCGTTTGGAATATAAATACAAAGCATACTTCCTTATACATTAAACTAAGATGAATTGACATTTATACATAATGAAATTTTCCTAAACAGCTTATCTTACTTTAAAATGTACAATAATTTAACATAAGCAGGGTAATCTGCTAGCAAATAGATAAATATGAATAAAATTCATACGGATATAGTTTTCAACATGACACCTTTAACCGTACCACCAGGAACGGAAGTCATTTAGTATAAATAGGTATCGTACCTTTTAAATTACGATCGAACTAGAGCAACGCCAGAGTTGAGGAAGGGTATAAGCAGGTAAGAAGCTCAATATTGCAAATTAAGCACACAATAGCGACCAGTGAATGCATTTACTTAGACTCACAACAAAGAGATTCTAAACAGACGAGTCTTGGAGCGAGTTCTTATACTACAAAGCAACTCAAGGAATATATGGGACGGACCTCGTAATTTAGAATTTCGGACAGGTGACGAGGACGACTCCCTGGCTGGCATTTCCCTCTCCAAACTAACACAACACCCATACCAAAGGGAGGACGTTTGAGCCTCGACAGACTTAACGTGCAAATGTCCCTTCTACGCGGCGGACCTTCAGTGGCATTGGGGCTCGAACTCATGACACTGACCACGAGTTCGAGACCATGATTACTATGCTTATGCAGCCACTTCATATCCATAGTAATTTGGTTGATTGTTTATTGACGGCCCACTTTGAAGTTACACAAGACCAGCGGTCGCCAAACTTTTTGACTTCACGGACCATTAAATTCATAATTTAAATCCCATGGACCACTAAAAGGATTTTGTGAATGTTAAATATATTTATAAAAAAAATTGTGATCTAAGAACGAAATCAATGCATCTTAAAACACAACTTAACGTGATAAGCGAGTATATTCTACATTTTTCTGGCGACCAGCGAAATTTTCTGGTGGACCACGGGCCACCACTTTGGCGACGAACTTTATACTCTTGGACTTCGGTCAAGTAACGAGCAAGTGAGTGAATATTACCGTGCCACTGTTCAGCCACTCGAGGGCTTTGGATGCCGAACCTCATCATTTTGAACCATAGTCAAGTGATGAGAACGGCACTTAAGCTGGCACTCCCCTCTCCTAACTACCACATTACACCAAGGAGAGGACTTGAGCTCTCGACAGATTGAACGTGCATCGCTTCCCTACATGGCGGGCCTTCAGCGGTATTAGGAGGCTCGAACTCATGACACGCCGGCCACGAGTTCGTTACCTTGACTACTAGGATACCGCGGCCACTCTGTCAAGTGACAATAACGACACCTGTGGGACTTCTCTCACAAGTACCACACCACTCCAATGTGAGGATTTTGAGCGACAAATTTAAATATTCACCGCGAATTCAAGATTGTAATCGCATCTCAAAGCTACAAAAATGAAATTTATAAAAGCACGTTAAATTATAAGAAACATAGAAGCTTTGTGAAATTTAAGCACCCCACCTCAGTTTATTTTCCAAAACATAACATGATCGCAATCCTATACAAGGATACCAGTGGCGCACACTGGAATTTTTCAAGAGAGTACAAGGTAGGAGTTTTTTCGCGTATCATGCTCCAATACGCCACCCAACATATTCTTTTAATTTTGTCGATTTTTCGAAAAAACAGTAAAAAATTGTTGAATAATTAGCATTAATAAAATTAATTATTAATAACACTTAAATTTTGCGTACTATACACACAGGATTATAATCAATCGAAAAAAATCAAGGGCTCTGGGTGGTGGTGGGGGGGTCCGGACCCTAGAATCCCCCTATCATATGCGCCACTGAAAGATACGTAAAACCTAATGGAGAATCACCGTTATAAAAAAAAAATTTTTTTCCCCCTTCCCATTCATTTTACGCATGTACACGCGCAAAAAGGAAATCCATTTGTTTTGAAATTCCACCGGCTGTATTCAAGAGCATCCACGAAGGTCGGGAGACCAATTACCTTGACGACAATGCTGCGGACGTAAATAGTATGGCTGAGGCTCTGGCAAGTTAGTTTCTTTGGAGGACTCGCTAAGCGTTTAAAAATACACCCGAGCCCGATACAGGGTGTCTTAAAATACTTCCAAGCTGAGTACACACACACAGAAACGGATAGACAACCACAGAGACGGATCTAGATATTGGAGCTTGTTCGTCAATGAAATTTTGCTAGTTATTTGTACGAGGCATTGCTCATTAACTACCGGTTGTGTTTTTTTTTTGGATATGTCCTTGGAGTCATTTGTAGATAAATACATTTAACAAACGGAAATTGAATCATTTCTCACTTTGTTCACGGTAAACAGATTTTTTGCGGATCTTACAAAATGTTGCACTTCCGTCAAAAGGAAAGAAAAAGCAAAACTGACGCAGTTGAAATAATTGACACAGCTCTATAAAAAGTTTAAAATTACAAATCTCAGGAAGACAAAAATGGAGTGTAACTTACATAGAATATAGTGTACATTCAAACTAAAGAAAAAAAATCACATTTTGAAGGTTCTAATTAACGTATAAATCTGGCTCGCCAAGACGTTCAGAAAACCAAGTACCGAAAAATCCGATATAGCGTGTACCCTTTTTTGTTAACGAAGGAACAAGTGTGCGTGTACAATGTTGGTACGTTTTTAAGCTATTTATTCAAGGTATTAACCCTGGATTTTGTGTGTGTGAATAAATAGTATACTTTTAAAATCAGAATCCTTTAATTTCATTGGGTACCGTAAAATCCGGTATATAACTCGCACTTTTAACACAAAAAATAAGCCCAAAACTTACGGGTGCGCGTTATACGTCGGATATAAAAATGAGAGCTTAAATAAAGAAAAAGTGGGCATAGAAAAAAAATTAAGAGTTCTACATATATCGAAATACTCTTTATTTACAAGAAATGACATTCTTTATGAGCTGAAAGGGTTGTAGCTTTAGAAGTGTACTTTTATTTTCTAAAGTTTGGAATAATACCGCGAGTAAATGATTTCAAAACATTACAACATTGCGCACATCCTTCGTCCCCGCGGGCCGGGGGCCAGGCGTTATATGGCGAATATACCTAAAAATTAAAAATTGCAGGTTGAAAGTACAGGTGCGCGTTATACGCCGGATTTTACGGTATGTCATTTCTTTCAAATAAACAGCATTCCGATCTATGCAGAAGTTCATTTTTCTTATACCCAGCGTATAACGCATACCTGTAAATTTCCATCTTATTTTTTGTGTTAAAAATACGCGTTAAACACCGGATTTTACAGTATATATAGAGAGAACGTTCTGTATAATTTAAATCGGCATATTTGCATAGGAAATGTTTCTCTTGCATGATGACCAACAAGCGTAACTATAGATGCAAGTTGGTCCACATTAACTCGCAGGCGGTGTGATGAGAATTTCAACAAGCAATCTCTCCCTCCTGATTCCAAAAATATAGTAAAGTGTGAAAGGCTACATTTGTGTCGTTAAATTGATTCAAAATTAAACGTGCTTGCAGCTATAGATAAGAAATAAATTGAATAAAACTGCTGTATTTATAGTACAATTTTATACCTTTTCCTATACGCAAAATTAACTAATGAGGTTAACTATAAAAAGTATGGCTCTCTATCATACACTTTCACAATGTGTGTGCCCTTGAGCCAAAAAATTGTTCGCCCTTATTTTACATGAACGATATAAATTAAAAGTGGATCAAGTTAAAATCCCTACTCATAAATATCCAATGCAAATTCTAGTAAAATACAGTCGAACCTCCATATTACGAGCCTCTATATTGCGAACTTTTTCCTGGAACCAAGAATATTTCACGATTTCTTCGTAAAATAACCTCCCAATATCGAAATACATTTTCTATAACTTTTTTTCTTAAGATTCAATCTTTCGCCTCCCTATTTTTAAAATATTTCCGGACATTTCAAGTTGTTCTTAATATATTTTATACTGGTTATATAAACCTTGAACTGGTTTTATTAGGTGCTTAACTCGCCGAGTGCAATAGAATTCTGGGCGTTTCATCGTTTCACCCAAGTGCAACCTTTAACTCCTAATTTTCTAGTTCACTAAAAACATCTTCGATGTCCCCTTTCATCATCCTCAGTGGAGTTGTCTCGTGTCTGAACTACTCTCCATTCATTTGTAGTGTTGATTAGTCGTACTGGTAGCTTCGTTTTTTGTAACTCGAAAATATCAAAACGTAAGTGCCTGAGCATCAAGGAAAAAATTAATTCTTCAGGAAGCGGATAAAGGTGTCAAGAAACAATCTTTACAGTTTTTCTTTCCCTTTTCTGTGATAGGCAAGATATATCAAATAAATATACATTAATTTAAAAAGGTGTGAATAGTTTTTATTTACATAGTGTTTATGAATTCGAGTTTGTTACATGTGGTTTATAAAAAAAATTGAACAATGGACCTCTATATAGCGAATTTTCCGTATAACAAACTTTTTCGGGATTTAGCGACTTCGTTATTTTGAGGTCCGACTGTATCATCTAAAAATATCAGCAAGTTTTCTATTATCAAGTTCTCGCCGATTTCTTTCTGATAAAGAACTGTGCACATCTTTTGAGGCTATATATTCCTCTCAGCGTGTTACATCGCCAATTAGTAACGTTATCATTACGAAGCGAAACTTATAGTTCGACCAATTGTATCTCTAAATGTATTGCAAAATTAGGGCAAAAAATTGGACACTACAATTTTTATGGATAACAAGCGCTTATTTTTAGGGAGAATGCTGATAACATTCAAGCAACTTTTAAATCTTTTCTGTTATCATTCTCAAGAAAACCAACCGAATATAGGGTACTTAAAAGTAGTGTCCGTGGGCTTTAAAAACATTGCTTACGGCCGACAACGGTTGTTCCTGCAGTGTTGCAATCAGCTGATACACCTATCTTATCTGTCGTGTTTGTTTCATCTTGTGAAATACACATACAGGCAATTGACTCGTTTCAACGCCTTCTAGAGATTTTCATCTCAATACAGATCAAACCACAAAAGATTCAATCAAGTATTGAACAA
Organism: Trichonephila inaurata madagascariensis; assembly: GCA_019973955.1. Lineage (NCBI taxonomy): Eukaryota > Metazoa > Arthropoda > Arachnida > Araneae > Nephilidae > Trichonephila > Trichonephila inaurata. The sequence goes on from BMAV01007824.1 coordinate 157,807, forward strand.
GATACGGTAGAACTTAAAATGATCAATATCTTTGTATAAATATTTCCACTGTAGTTTCTTTTTTTTTTTTAATGCTTACTTTCATACAGATTGTGAGAGTCAATACAAACAATTACACACATGAAATTTAGAATAAAAGAAAGGAGCTATTTCGTAGAATCTAGTAATTGAATTAAATTTAAGGGGGGGATAGGCATTTAAAAAATACTAATAGCAGTTCTTATTGCAGGTAAAATTATTCCAATTTATTTTAATCGCTTAATGTTTTATGTATTTTCTACTTGTCTATGGTTCTCCGTATACGTTTACACTTTTTTCAAAATGAGTTTTTGGTATTTAAAAATGCTTCTGCATGGGAATTGCATGGGAAAACTTTTCCATTACGATCTATAAAAAACCCACGAGTTAAAAGCATTGCGTCTTAATATCTTTAATGTTTAGATACAAGTAAAAATACCACGAAAACATTTTCCCATGTAGACATCATTTAAAACATTTTGTTTGCGATACTAAAAACATTGAAAATTTCCCATAAGAAATAGGTAGAGAAAAAAAAAAATCTTGAGTCTTAGTTCTAGCGTTACCGTGGTATGAAAGTTTGGAAGTTGGCTCAGATGTCTTCGTTATTCGAAAATAGTTCAAACTACAAGATCTGCCATCAGAAGCCCTCATATTGTGTGCTAAATGTGTTCAACCTTTATGTAATCATTCTTTGAATAGCAATCGTTTTAAAAGTTTACCTTACCCCATTGCAATTTAAAATCCAACTTTAAGATCTTGCAAGCAGTTGGTAGGTTAATGTTTACATAGCAACAGAAAAGATGTCAAATAACTTTCCAAATAATCCACATCCGTAAAAATGTCTCACTCGCAAATCCAATATGGTCTAAGCCAGGACAAAACTTTTTTTTTTACTGTACTATAATAAAAACCAAAATTACTACCAGTCTTTACCCAAACCATAGTAGACTTTAGTTGAGTTTAATCACCACAAATTTTTGCAAAAATTCTTGCTATTACATAAGATGTTTTGTTGGTTGTTTTTCAAGTGCGAGTTGCGTGAGGAATTAAAATTAATGCCAAGGTTCAATCTAGATCAGAAGGGCAGGGTGCGCAAGTCGAAAGTGCATTTTACGTGGGTTTAAAAAGGTTTTATGTCATGAAAACGAAACCTTTGCAAGAACAAAATTATCTTATTTCGGAACACAAAACAAAGATGTGCAAATTTTATAATTGCTAGTTTAAAAAAAAAACACCGGCATTTCAGATCTGAGAGATTGGCGAAACGGACCGCTAAGGCTTTTGAATGAACACTTATGTTATTTACATTTCATTACATGAAATAGCTGCAAGTATAATGCAACATTTCTACTGCAAAGAGATCCTCAAAATAAATGCTTGTAATGCTTCAATAAGGGCTGAAAACGGCAGTGGGGTAACCAAGAATATTAGCAAAATGATAGTCATTTAGAAAAACCAAACTAATTGGCTCGAAAATTTCTGAATTAGTTCCCTAGATTACTATTAAATTTAAAGCGTATAAACTAAACAAATTCATAACTCATTGCCAAATATATGTTTATAAGATACTGTTACCTACCGCCGTATTAATGATAAGGGGCCCTAAATGAGTAAAATGTTATGGGGTGCTAAAAAAGGTCCCCCAAATAATTTTGATACACAGCCCACTTACGACTAGCTACGCTAGGGGTAAGTATTAATTCTCATTACAAGTCTCTGTGCTGGCAACATCTAATTTACGAGAACCGAACCAAAATTGACGGTGGTGATTAATATTTCTAACGTGCAAAGTTGCATGAACTAGAGCTTCGTAGAAATGCTAAAGAATAAGTGTTTTTGCATCAAGAAAGTCAAAACAATGGATCTTACATTGCTTTGAAGTACGTAATGCTTGAAACTCGTCGTTTGAGAGACGGAAATACGTTTTAACTTTCTTCAAAGATTGTTTGATGACATAAATTTAAGAATCGACATACTATTACAAAAAACACGCACAATTCAATGAAACAAGTTTTCGAATTTGATATTTTAAAAAAATTATGACCACGACAGGATTGCGTTAATTCGAATTCAATAGATAATGGAATCCCAGTATCGAAATTTTAGATGGTATTTCATACATTTTGATTGCTATATTTTATGGATCTTTAATGTATCCTCATATCTGCATAGATAAATTTATCACCGAAACAGATTATACATTATCACATCACCGAAAAAGTTTGTTTTGGGCCTTCAGATAACGCTCAGAGCAATATTTTTTTAATGTAAATATTCTGTTTAACAACAAGATCGCATTAAAATATTAAAGGATTTCAAGTTTGTGTGAAACAATTCCTAAACTGAACAGATAAAATTCAAATTTATCGGTGGTATCAATATCGAAAGATAAAAACGAGTATACATCAGCTATTTTCATAAACATGCATCAACAAAAGTTTTCTAGAAAAATCCTCGAATAAGCAAACAGTGTACAGGTTCTAACGTAATATATATATTTCAATAATTTATTTCCGTTAGCACGTACAGAAAATGCTTTCGTGACATGCTTACCTAAACATCGAGTTGAGTGGTTCTGATAGCGATAGGGAATACAAGGTTAAGTTGGTTAGAACGAAAGCGAATTAAAAGGAAGATTAAAAACGAGTCAAGGAAAACTTCATAAATAAAATACTATTGAATCAAGTGAAAGGAAAAATTGTACACGCTTTACACTTAACGAAAATTAAGGGTTAATAAGGGAAAAAGTTTGATTATTCTTATATTATAATTAAGATGACTGCGTTCGAAACCGTAATTTTGAAAAAGCGTACAAATGGATAATTTGATGTTTAGTGTTATTTGAATAAGAATACATAAAGATGTTTTACAATTATAAATATATAAAATGGATTTTTTAGCAGAATAAAGAAAAACATTTTCAAAACATTCTCCTTATGTGAAAAAGGCTTCTACAATAGCATTATTTTGCTTATATGTAGCTAGGACTTTTACAGAGCTTGAAAATGGACTTTGGCATAGTTATAGAAGCATTTTTCATAAAATGAGAATGTTTTAAAAATGTCATTAATTTTTTCTGCAAAAAAATTCATTTAAATGATTTTTTTCTCCTAATAATATTCCTACAACAGTTTTAATATGAATATTCCAATTCAACTGACACACTAAATATCAATTTTCCCATTTATACCCTTTTCAGAAGTTTCGAACGTAGTCAGCCATCTTAATCAAATGTGTAATTTCGGTTTATTTATTTTCATTGTTTAGTGTTTCTTAAGACAGAAAGTAAGCAAAAAAAAAAAAAAAAAATTCTCTTGGAACCAAATCTTTTAACCCTTATATTCAAATAATGGAAGGCACACAAAAAATCTCGCACTCAAATATTTACAAAGTTCAATAACAACACAAAAAGTTTACAAAATTTCATTCAAGAATTATTCTTCTATTCAAATCAAGCCAGGCAAAAATAATCGAGAATCAAAGAATTCTCTTCCAAAAAAAAAATCATTTGTTACACTGGAGATGAGTATAAAGGTGCGCTTTGTGTTCGAGATTTCAATGGAGATGAATCGAAAAGATTGTAATAAGCCGCATGCGCTATTGAAACTTTATTTTGAGCCCCGGGCAGAGAGAGGAGGCAGCCTGTTTACAAATATCAAAACGGATCGATGGTTGCAGCGAGTGTGGGCGTACCAGGAACACAAATTTCTGGGCTACAATTAAAAATAAACCGGCGACATCGTTTCAGTGTCATAGATGGCGTTTGGGAATCTGGAAAATTAGCCTTAGACAATCTGAATTCGCGTTTCTCGGCTGTTGAGATGGGAACTAGACGGTATCTTCACCATTGATAAATATAGAAATTCATTGATCAGGACTACTACGTTTTACGTTGATTCACGTTTTTTTTCTTCGATAACTTAGGGTATATAAGGAGTTAAACTAGTAAATTCGAAAAAAAGTTAAGTTTTCCTAAGCTCTTTAAAATTTTTTATACATATATAATTTAACACTTTGATCAAGAACTCAGAGTTATATTAAATTTTGGAACAATTACATAATTTCTCAATTTTTTTAAGCATTATTTCCATTTTATGCCATTATATGTTTTAAAAAACCTTTTGGAATTTAGCAAAACAGAAAACTGATTCTCCCTCAGCTGAAAAATATAATATCAAGATACAAGTTTGTTTTTTTTTACACAGAAGACCGTTCACTAGGGGTGTAGCTACCACCGTATCAATGATACGGGTCTTCCAAACTACAGGGGCCCCAATATGTGTAACATTTTGAAACGTTTCGATGCTTTATTAATGCGATCCTTTTCACTTCTCAAAACTTTCCAAGGAATTTTAATACAAGGTGTTCACGCAGGTCTAGCTGTTCCAGTGCTATTCACATAAACTTTTGGGGCTTTCGAATTCTATATTTGACTTAATTGCCTTCATTTAATTTTTACAATACAAATGCATAAAGGAAAAGATTTTCTCAAATTGTTACAAGTCCTCCTATAAGAAATGTAAACGCGACTTTTGATGAACAGTTTCGACATTTCAATTACAATTTAAAGAGCTGATAAAATATGAATCGCTGATTTGTAGAAAAAGAAAATCTTAATTAAAATCGATGATCGCCGTCAATAAAATGCTCAGTGATCTAATTGATGCAGCTTCACGAAGGTGGGTAAGAAAGTGAAAAATATTCATGGCATTTAAGAAAGCAATTCGTGTTTAAGGATATAACAGACATTCAACCGAAATTCTTTTATTTTTTTCACAAGAAACGAAATATTTACGGTTGGCGGGCGACGGTAACAACCGTGAAGTAAAGAGGAAGCGATTTTTACTTCCTTCACAAAAACCTTGACGAAATGACCCTGTTTTTGACCGCGCTTTCTACCGCATAGGCTGCTATCGGAATCGTGGAACGAATTCTAAAATTCCTATGGAACACGTTGACACAAGCCAAATGACTATTGTACATGCTTCACGGAATTGATACATAACGCTAAAATAAAATCATTGCAAACTTGTTCCGGGTTTGAATAGTAAAGTACTCGGATTGCATTTGAGTAACTGAACGTTAATCCTGGAAATCAACAGGATAAAGGAATTAGTTTCTACCACATTGGTTTACCAAAGACGATACAATTGACACCATGTTGCAATACCAGTAGTGTACGCGTCATCGTCAATTGACGAGATTTTAGTACTACGAGGATTATTGCCAAAAGCCAGATGCATAACTTGCTACGTCAATTAAATAAAGCAAAATCCACTGTAGTGGTATGATTAAGCTTGGTTAGTTAAATATATTTAAAAAGACAAAAACGAGCTCATACTAATCATTTTTGGTTATCAAATTAAGTTCTTAATGCAATGTATTCTATGTTTCTAGTGAAACCTACATGCGCGACAACACAAATCAAAGAATAATTATGAACTTCAATTTAATTGTTAGATTACTTGTGTTTTAATCTCATTGCACTTTGGGATCAGATTGAACATTAAGAATACTACAGAACAAAAGTTTGAATTACACTTTTATTAAGTGATCTATTTATTACTCAAATTATTCTGTCATTGTAAACGTTGAATTTTTAAAAATTCTTTAGACATTCAGAAAGAAAATAGGATCATAAGCAATAAAAATTCGCCTTGCACAAGTTAAAAAAATTCTATAAGTTATATAATTAACAAACCATTTTTACCCGATAACAGTTTTAGAAACTAAACGATTTTTAATCTGAAAACATGGTGTGAAGTGAAATAAAATATGATTCCATAAACAGAAAAGCTTTTTTAAAAAAAATCACACGTACGCAATCTTGGCACACAGCAGAAACGTGACACAACAGCATCTGCGCGATTTCCGATAAAATTTCGATTCGTGCGATTTCATTTCCCCCGTTTCGCTACAGAAACCTTATAATATACACGCGAAATACACTGCTTTCCCTCCCCTTCCTTCGAAGGGGGTCAGACAAAAGGGGGGAGGAAGGAAAGGCGAATTAAAGAGCGGCTATAGGAAGCGAAGCTCATTCAAAGAGAACTTACTAGTTTGCCTCGTAGGGGTTTCCGTCTTCTTTTCAGAGCATTCTTTTTTGGCATTGAAGACAGAGGGGAATAGAAGCAGGATTTTTTTTAAACCAACAAAGCAGGAAGAAAACGCAGGCGTGCCTAGCGCGTGACATCCTTACTTCTTTCTTGCCCCTTTCCCCTTCTATTTAAATTTTGCAGCTGCTCGTCGCACGATCGTTTAAGAAAAGGAGCTAAAATCAAGTTGGATTTTTTTTCCATTTGAAGATTGCAACCGAGTTTTTTTTAAAAATATATTCGGTTCAAGAATTCTTTATTTTATTCGTAGTAATGTTTTTCACTAAATAAATGCTCATAAAATTGAAGCTGAAATTAAAAAAGTTATTTTAGTTTAACTGTTTATTCAATATGTATCATTCTAAGGAACACTTTCAAATGTACAGTTTATAACAAGCATTGAGCATACATTTTTAAATATAGCAGAAATATGAAGTTTTAAAGGACATGAAATTCTATTGTCAGTAAACACAGAAAATATTACTAATAATTTAGAGTAATTTACAAATATCAAGTTTCTGCAGTTGCATACATTGTTATAATGAAAGTTCTGTATTTTGACTCATTTATAATTAAATTTTCTTTTCTGAAACAGCTTCAATGCAAAAATTAACAATCCTGTTGCGTAATTATCTATTGAATTACGGATTTAAACAAGTATTAGTTGAAAATTCTTTAAGAGCTGGAAAGGAGGCGGTACATCAAACCAGCCTTAGACCTCCCCCCTCTTAATTTAATAAAAATAACTTTTAAGACTTCTACTTTACTTTTTATGCATGTATATTTCAATTTTAAGTAAAAATAGCTGGAAAGTTTTAAATTAAGTAAAACCTACTATAAAGGAGAGATTTGCTAAAAATTTAAAATTTCTTAGCGTCATGATTACATTTCATGAAATACTTTAACATAACAAAATAAGAATACATCACTTACAAAGGATGCAATTTAACAATTTATCTAAACACGTTAATTTGAGAGCATGCATCTATCTGAAGAATTCTAAAAATATTAAAATATAATCCGCACGGTTTTCTCAAGTTCTAGAAGAGAAGTAAAATACTATAGTTGAAAAAATTGACAAATTGCAAAAATACTCAAAGTTAAAATAACCACCATCAATGTTTATCAGATTTAAATTATAATTACAAGCATAATAAATTTTACCGTTTCCTAACGGATTTATACATAAATTCACGTATTAAAGCAAGATTAATAGTTACATGCACGTTTAGAGAAATGTCATACCTTCTAAGTAGTAGATAGTCTTCAAATCTGTTTCATTCCTTAAGCATTTGGCCACAAAAGCTGCCGTCGACTCCTCACCAGTCAAATCGGTCAGATTTTTGACATTTTGTCCATAATCGTCGTACAGCACAACAGGAAAACACTGATTGTTCGCTAAGGATGTTCGAATATTACTGATTGGAATTAATGTTCTCAGTGGCAACCGTCCACCACATCGTCTTCTCAGAATAGCTGGACAGTGGACATTCACCGAGTCCTGTATATGTCCATTGTTATAAGCAACGAAGGATCTGCAATCCAGTGTAAGCACTCTGTGCTTTCGATCCAGGTTACTATCATCTGTATTCTCATCGTTCTCATTCACATGAATGAAGGCCCTGAGCTGTTCACATGAAATACCGTACATGCTTCCCGCCAAAATGTGGTGCTGCCGGGAGCGTCGCGGTTGACCACTAAACGCAGGCATCAAAAATAAAGGAAAAATTTATAACTTGTTTCACTGAAGAATTATCAGACACTAGTACGAAGTGAACACACCAAGATAACTATGAATAACTCATTTTCTCCTATCAGAACGAAAATATTAGCGTACTACAACATAATACATCCACGAGTGACGAGAAGCAAAAGCAAACTGGTTTGATAGCAGAAATAGCTGAAGTTATGAATGAAAAGGTGTTTTGCTCACACAAGCAGGTGTGTATCCTTCCGCAAGTTAAAGAGTTCAGTATATTGACCTTCTTAATGATTGAAGTAACTTTAAAAACATAATTTTCAAAGCTTAGAAATTCTTCTTAGTATATTTTTTAAAATTGAAACACATTCTAAATAAAGAGATTTTCTTTATATAAAGCGGAAGAATACATGAACTGAATCAATCAATGGAGAGAATTCGTAGGTGTAAACATTGATTCTGATTGGTGGAACGATTGCAAAAAAAAATATATAATATGTATTTTTAATTTCAAACATATGAAAAAAATGGTGTGATTTATAATTTTTTAAAATTATGTCTTTAATATCTGTTATGGTATTTTAACAATTTAAGGTAATGTTTAATTTTGACCAATGAAATTACAGCACGTGTGGATCAACGTGGTAACCGGCGCTGATATTTTGCTTCGCGAAACCGAACACCGATATTCATCGGGATCTACGAAATATCCCGGTTTCATAACTTTAATATTGTATTTGTATATATATATATATATGTTTTGATTTGATCTTCCATTTTATAATAACTTAGACTACAATATGGCTTTTGATGTTAGAAGGTAAGAAGTGCAGTGAAGATTTTAAAAATAATAGAATTATGCCGGGTGGTTGTCATTAGGGTTACATGTTTGTTTACATAATGTAAAAACATTCTTATAACTAATACACCTTGTTTGTTTTCATACATTTTAAAATTAACAATCATATTTCATGAATTTAAATCGCTCTCTATATTTGGATTCATTTGAAAAAAATTTTGCATAGTTTAATTTTTCACTGATCATCAAACGTGTTCTGATAGTCATGGTAAGAGATAAAAGGATGCTTAGAGTTTGTATATAAGCTATTTATATATGAAATTAAATGAGTGCAATCCATTTTTACTATTTATTGTGTTATAATTACGATGACGAATAGTGTTATTTCCGAAATTTATGAAAAACGTAACTTCTTACTTCTCAATGTAAGTAAATCATTAAAAAATTTAATCGGCATGAAATAGTACGTTGTATTTGCAATATTTAAAGAATTAGGGTTTGACACTCATATCAACTGAATCCTGTTTTTAATGGCAACAATAAATTTTTTCTTATCTGAAACATATTTTGTGTAAAAATAGTATGTAATTGTAATATGTGTACATATTTCAACAAAGTTTTCTCGCCTCAAAGAATCAATAAAGTAGATTAGAGGTCAAAATGATGTTAAAATATGCTGAATGTCTTAATAGTGATCTCCTTTTAATTGCTGAACAAACACATTACATTATGAGAATTTGTAGCGACCAAATACTGCATTATTTGTGCATGTTTCACGTTTTTCTTTAATTTTAACACCTTACGATTTTTCAAACATCTTGCAAGTCCTGTCACGATATTGATGTTATATAATTGAAAACTGTAATTTCTTGCATACCAATTAAAATAATTGGTACTTGCATATTAGCATCACTGCAGCAAAATATTTGCACCACGTGCATCCCACCATGACATCAAAATAACGAAGGTTCTTGCGTATTTTACTTGAAGAAAAATAATTCTCGTGGTCAAATTTTGGCTTTGGTGGAGCTATTACGTAAGTACCAAATAATTTTTTTATGGAAATCCCTTCAGATATGCATAGATTTCGAAATTAATTTTTTTAGTATTTTACAATTGCCTTGTTTTAAAGTCACAATTCTAAGTAGGTGGAAGATTTTCTAAAAAATAGTTATGTTTTTATATACGTCTGCAGAACTAGCTGCTCTTCTGTCCACATTGTCTTTATAGACTCTTCTTTTTATGGTTGCATTTTCAGAAGTTTCCAAATCATCTTTATCTTTTGGTAACATTTGAGTCGAATTAGAAATGTTGTTGAACTATATTATGTGTCTAATATTTAATTCATGAAGAATGCTTAAAATACCTGAATATGTCTATACATATGCCCATAAAATAGACCAATGCTTCGAATCATAATTGTTAAAAGTTCATCAAATTCTTTTTAACTGAAGATACTGATATTGGCAATGAAAACTATTACAGGTAAAATGTAAAATAAGGGACCCTTGGCGAAGTCAATTTTTGGTGACCAAAATCAGTCGCCAAATTACTTATGTGTAGCAATAGGTGTCCCGAGAGTAACGAAGCAACGTCTAAGTAATGAAAAGCTGAATTCATTCTGGCATCTAGATAAGCATTGCCAAATCCTTGGGGTCTTCTATTCTATACTTAATCCACTATTACGTTCAAATTTTTAAAAGTTTTTCTGTCCATGTATAACAAAATTGAATTAGAAGACATATGCCACTGAATCAGGAGCGGCCGCGGTAGCCGAGTGGTATAGGTATCGGTTCGTGGCTGGCTTTGTCACGAGTTTGAGCCCAGTACCACGAAAGACCCGCTGTGTAGGGCAGCGATGCATGCTAAATCTGTCGAGAGCTGAAATGTCCTCCCGTTTGTGTGGTGTGGTAGTTAGGAGAGGGGGTGCCAGCTCAGGTGTCGTCCACGTCACTTGACCATGGTTCAAAATTACGTGATCCATCGCCAAAAGCCCTCAGGCAGCTGAACAGTGCAACGTTAATATTCTCTCACACTTGCGCCACAGAATCAGGTAGAAGTGATAAGCTTATAAGTAAAATTGTAAGTGTTGTACAATTCTTTCTTTCATTCTTTTAAAATGCCATCTAAAAATGCTTCTGTATGTAGAAAGGAAATTTTCTACACATTTAGGAAGAATAAGTAAAACCGAGAAAAAGATGTAGTTGAAGTAATTAAATAGATATTTAATTTGACATTTTTGCTTATAAAATCTTTTATATTGTTCATTCATACTCATACACATAAAAATCAAATCCAGAGAGAAAAAAGCACAAGTTTTAAAATGATTTGAATTTGAAAAAATATTGTTACTTTCGCCTAAATATTACCCTAATCTTAGAATATGTTGAGTCTTGCATTATATTTATTAATATTGTAATAGATGTACTCTGAACCGACCATAATGTTTGTCTTTTTGCTTTGAGTTCTCAAATATTCTTGTTCTATTGAATTGTAGTTTATGTGTTACTATATTTTTTTAAAACATGTCTGTTTCTTCTCTGCATATTTTAGCGTTAAAAATATCCTTGATTTTCTTATTATTCACATTTCAGACCTATTTGAATATTTAGTAGCAATGCTATGAGTATTTAAATGTATTTTTTATTTTATTGAATTTTGTCATATTTTATCAATATTAGCCAATTAACATAGTTGTGTATAAATAGATTTATAATATAATTGATTATAAAAATAGATTTGCACTTTTCTTCTTTACACATTTTACTTATAAGTTGTTTGTTTCTGAACAGCATGTGCAAGAAATTTTATCCATCAGTAAAAAAAATGTGTAAATTCGTTAGTATGAAGTACTTTTTAAACATCCATGAAAATTTTCTTTTTAAAAATTTATCATTACTTATAAAAAAGCTACTTGCATATTAACGCCACCACAGCCAAATTTTCACCTCGCAAATTGCGTTTGTTTCCACCAAAATCTGACTGGTTGATTTTTTTTTTCAAATAAAGCACATAAGAGCCTTTTGGTTGTTTTAAAGTGATGGCGTGATTCGCATGGCTAAAATCTTACTTTAGTGACACTAATATGCCATAAGTACCATAAAAAGCTTTTAATTATTTATTAAAATATTACCAGCAAGCCATAAAGAATGCCAACTGGACAGTTTTTGTCTAAAGACAAAATGAGTGTGTGAAGCTGTAAATAGGCAAAAGATAGTAATTTTTTTCTGGGAATAAGTGTGAAGAATGGAACCTTAATGTAGAAATTATAATGTTTAAAAATATTAATATAAAGGTAATCAATATTGTAGATTGTTCTCTTTTTGAAATAGAATTTTAGCTGTATGCTATGAAATTTGTTCTATTGGCCTTTTTATTATTCAGCCAAAAGTTTGTAATAACTAGTTTACAGAGTACCTGTAGAAAATTTTCTTCTTAGCTTGCTTGTGAATCACTTGGGCATGAACTAATTTTGAAGTATATATTCTTTTTAGCTATAGTAATTATCAGTGATTATGGTTATGTCAATATTTGCAGTTGGCTTCATTGCTTTATAGGATAATATAAAATTCTTGTTAAAAAGAACTAGTTTCAAAATCAAATATTAATGTAAAGTCTAATTTTATTTTTGGGTAATGGTTAAAATAAATGTGCATTTAAAAGACATATTTTTAATGAACATCTTTGCTGTTGCATGCCTAAATTTTGGATATTGTAATTTAAAATTTCTGAAACCTTTTCAAATTTTAATGTTTGACTTGATTTTCATCATGAAATGAGATTATATAATTCAGTCCATGTGTATGTCATCAAAAATAATGTTTATTTTTTCAGATTTGACATTTACCGAAAAATTCCAAAAGATTTGACTCAACCAACGTTAACTGGAGCTGTGATTTCTGTGTGCTGCTGCTGTTTCATTTGCATTTTATTTATTTCAGAGTTCCTTCACTTCATTAATGTCAATGTGTAAGTACATATTTTTACAAGAAAAATTTAACAATAAAATTTATATTCAATGGTATCTTAAGTCATTGAATTACTTTCGGGAATGTTAAAAATGTCTTAGAAATAAACATATATATCTTGAAACAGCTTATGCAATTAAACTCTGAAAGTGTTTTTTTAAAAATTATTTTTAACATTAAATGTAAAAATGCAGGACAAAATAAAAATATTTGTTTAAACAAAGAAAAACAACCCCTCCTCCTATTTTTTGAAAATGTTTGTTATATTAATAAAACTATTTAGATTTCATTATTTTTTAAAAATAAAAATGCTCACAGCATAGCAAAAAGAAAATGATCATTATAATAAATAATTATAGAATATTGTGGTTTTTAGCTTCAGTAAGTTTGATATAAAATTTTTATTACAAATATTGTTTCAGTGGGACACTGTTTGAATGTAAGTGGGTAAATTATGTATTAAACTGCATTTTATGGACTAATATATAGGTTATATATAAACTTGGCTATTATTTTATTAATATGTTTTTCAAGTCTATATGTCAGTATCAAAGTATTGAAAATAATCATAGCAGTATTTACTGCTAAAGTTAGTTGAAATTTTTTTCTTTAAAGTAAATTTGCATGAAATGTTTTCGAGATGTTTCAGCACAAATGCAATTTTTTTTCTGTAATAACTATATAGCAATATTTTCTGCCTCAATGAAAAAAAAAGAAAAGTAGTTTTCATTCTTGTTTAATTTTATGCTGTTCTGCAGTACTATTAAAAGGTAAGATTACAAAGAAAGAAAACCTGAATCAAAAAAATATTTTTTTTAAGGAAATGCAGTGTACATTTAAATGTAACACTCAAAACTGAAGTTTACATGATGATATTAAGTTCATTGAAAGAAAATCACATTAATTATTGGAGGTTTTAATATATTTTTAAGATTTTTTTAATGTAAAGAATTTCAAGGTTATACAGTAGAAAAAAATGAGTTTAGAAATTTAACTTTCTTCCTTCATAACTCCTTTTTCTGAAATGAATAGTAACAGTCCAAGGAAAATTAAAAATATATGGACTCATAATTATAAAGAAATTTATTAGAATAATTCCTATATACACACACATTCATACAATTTTACAAATCATGAAATTCAAAATAAAATGTTTTTCATTTTATTTTTTCTCTTCTGCATTAAGAATTAAGTTAGTTAAATAATTTATGCTGCAAGGCATAGTTTTTTCAACCTTTTTTCTTGACTTTTCTTTAATGCTAAAAATATCTATATCAATGTTATGCAAAATGTTTCAAGTATGTTTGGTTCTCTTTTCGCAAGTATTGTTGATTCTGCTCTAATCCTACTCTAAGATCTGTTTGGCAACTTTTTATAACATTAAAAATTTTAAAACTGGGCTCACAAATTCTTTGTAAAAGGATTATTTTTCTTGAGTATGACAATTTCAATGACTTAAGGTTAGGGAGTTTTTATTTCTAAATGTCGGAACCTACCTTCTCATAAATGTTGAATTCATAATTAAAACAGAAATTTATTAAAAGTCTTCAAAATATTTTTTTTTTTTTTGTGTTTTGTGTTGATTAAGACAAATGTCATTTTTTTTTTTTTTTTTCTTTTTTACTGTTGCCTTGATAGAATGTTTCATCTGACTCTATATAAAAATATTTATATAAAATTTATTTTTCAATTAAAAATTATGAACCCAGTGGTTATTTTTTTTCGCATGTTTATTTAGAGGAACATTTTTTTTTAACTTTCTCCCCAGATACTAATAATCTAATGTAAATTGTATCAGAACTTCTGCTGCAAAATATATTTACATGTTATCAAATAGAAATGTGAACAATACTTCATGAAACCCTTGCTGAAATTACAAATTACATAGTTTTAAAAAAGGGATGTAATTATTTTCTAAACCTTTAAATGCTTTGCCATTAATTTATTTTGCTACCTGATCTATGTGTTATAAAATCATGCATTGATATAAAATTGAGAATAAAATTTCCCTATTATTAGAATAGTTTTAAAATTTTCAAAATAAAATATATGTATGTGTAATTTATGTAATATTTTTCTCAATACTTACTAACTTGCACATTTTGAAATAACTTATTTGCACAATTGTGACATTTATTTTATTTGTAAATTTTTTGGCTACTACTTAAGTTTTATATACACATATAAGCGGTAATATAAACTCAAACTCAGTGGCGCAACAGCCCATGAGGGCCAGGGCTTACTGTGGCATCCCTGTATACGTGACCATTGGGTGCTGAGGTGCATGAGCAGATGTCCTAATCAGGTGGTTAATCTGAAGTGAGACCTTCAGTGTTTAAGTCCCCAAACAAGCTTGATGCTCATTTATCAACCCACTGCAGTAGGGATGAAAGGCTGAGTCGGCCTTGCCCAGCCCAAGAATGGAACCCAGACTCATGGTGTGGAAGCGCGATACGCTAACACTTGACCACTGAGATAAGCGATAATATACTTAAATGTATTATTTTAGGTTTTCAAACTATTATCATTAAAAAAATATGCAAAGTTTTCAAAATATTAGCTATGCAGTTCTTGTAAGTACCAATTACATCCTCAGGATTTTGAATACATTCTTTATGAAAATGTACTGGTTAGACTTGGGGCTCAAAGTTCTCACATTAACACTATATGGAAGTTTGAAGAGAGGAGCTGGGGCAAATTCTCGCCCTTTGAAGTGTGAGGGTTCACCAAAGGATGGGACATTTTCTTAAAATATTCATTTAATTATTATACTTCAAAGTATACTTGGAAGTGTAAACGGAAACAATAGCTGGGGAAGAAGATACAATTTTGAATTACATAGAATTTATAAACAATCTGACATTAAATGCATAAAAATAAATAGAACAAATTGTTGACCCCTATACATAATTCGAATGTCAGATGATAATGTTGTCAAAAAGGTACTGCAGTTCAAAGTCATTGGGATTCGGAAGTGTAGAAGACCAAGGCTGAGATGGGCAGACTCATTGGAATCAGACTTTGGGATTATAAACAAGGAAACGGAGAACAAAAGTAAACTATGGAGTTAGTAAGTTATGGAGGAATTTTCAAAGAAAGGCACTGGCTCACAAGGGGCTGTCTTGCCAAATATGATTATTCACTTTATGATTGCTATTTAATCACTATCTAAATTCGACCTAAGCTATGGGAGAGTATCAGTTTAAATTGTAATCTATCTAGAATCTAAATGTATTTATCAACGGATGGTCCTCAACAATAATGCTAGCCCATCCTTGACTGGCTCATCGGATCCTTTCATATGACAGCAATCACCATCCTTCTAGCTTTCCGTATCACTTGACTTTAAATTGTAATCTACATTAACATAGATCACAGTTCTTTACAGAAAGAGGTTTTTAATCATATAACATCATAGAAAGTATTTGATCCAGAAAATTAGTTACAATCACGAATAGAACTTGTTATGGAGCTCTTGCTCAAATGTCTTCCTGAGAACATTGTTCAGTATTATGAAATCCGTTACCAAGCTCATTATTGATTTCAGCTCAATGTTGATAATCAATCATTTCCATATCTAATGTTAAATCCTTAACTTTGCTTTTGCATACTAAGTAAAATAGAAATATTTTCCTTAGCTAATATTCTAATAAAAGTGTTTTTATTCCATAAGCATTCATTAATGTATTGTAAGTAAAAAAAAATTATCAATACAATAATTTCTTTTAGAACATTGAAAACTTGATATAATGTAAAATGTGAATGCTGTATTAATCAGTTCCAAACACAAAAGTATTTGGCAAGGATTTCACGCACATTAATTTATATACTGCTGTCTTAGATCACAATGTTTACAGCATTTTTTTTTTTTGCTAATGGAACCCCCTTCCAACTCCCGATTTTAAGTATGTGAACTTTCATAGACTCACATATGTAATATGCCTTAACTGCCACTGTCGTATATATGCACCTCGCTCAGCTGTTGCATTAACTCCCCTTGGTTTATATACATGCTTCTGAATTACAAACCTTTGTATTGTGCTGCTATTTGTATAATTATTTGGAATGCAGTACAATGACCTTGACAATGTTAATGAAAGATTTATTTGTTTCACAGAAGGATTTATTTATGCCTTTCCTGTTCTGCCAAACACTACATAATTGCATGCCCTTGTGTTAAAAAAAGTGACACTGGGCGAATCGTGCTATGTTTCCTCTATAGTTAAGGGATTAGTATGTCCTAGTTTGAATCTGGGTGCCACAAAGCACTCGGTATATAGAAAAATCTAAGCATATAGAAAATCTGATATACATGAAATCTTTTAAGATTTAATGTCCTTATCTAAAAATGGCATGCAAGTACCATTTAATACTTTAAAAATATTTTCAACCTATTGTATTTAAAATGAAATAGATAATTAGTACATTAAAAGGAATTTAAAAATATTCAAAACAAAAAATTAAATATATAACCTTGTTTGAGGAAGGTAATAAAGAAATTGTTGTGATTGGGAAAAGTCAAAATGTGCTTAATTGAAAAATGCTCTCACATGAAATATCGACTCGTTACATTTTTTTACTTGTGATAATCATATTTTCATATATCCACTTTTGAAATTTGAGAAATCTGATCATTGTTTTTCTGGATTATTAGATCTCTAGTATATAAAATTAGAAAAGTAATGAAGTTATGGTATTATTAAAATAATGGGATCACAAATTGTGACATTTTTTAAAATGTTCTATCTAAACTTAATTTTAAATAGAGAAACTGTTACTTCCTATTTATAAAGTAGAATGTTTCTCTTTTATTGATAGATAAATAGATAAAATAATAGTAATTTTTATTCCAAAAAGAAATCATTAATTGTAATAATATAAGAAATATATATATTATAATTTGTATAACTTACATGCACACAGTTTCTTTGAAAGGTTTCGTTACAGTTTTGATACTCACATTTCATTTCATTTAATTCAATTCACTTTAAAGCAATTAAAAAAACTATTAAAAACTAAAAAAAATTAAAAATTATTTGAAATTTTGTTTATATTGCATCTTTTTAATCATTGCAAAATTCTGTAAAATTCATTTTCTTTCTGTTTACACCTCTTTTGAGAATTGCTGCACATTATAAAAATGTTTTGCATGCTGTATACATATAAAAATGAATGAAGAAGAGAGTTTTTTTTGTGTTTAATTATAAACTTAAAATGCAAGGTGTTAAACTTTCTGAAAAAGTTGATTGAAAAAATTATAGTTCACTGTTTTAGTGTAGATCGTTATATTACTTAATTTGTGATGAATTTTTAAAACTTCACAAAAAAGTGCTCTATTTTTGAAATGGTAATGTATTTTAATTTTTCTTTAGGGAAAAAGTAATGAAGAATCTGAGATAATAGTTTTAAAAGAATATCCGTCTAGTAGTACTAAATAATAATAGAAATACATTTGACAATTATTGTTTAATGCATTTAATTTGTAACATTTAAATAAAATTAAAGCTAAGTGATATTAAATAAAAATAAGTTGTTCACAATAGACCAATAAAATGTTCCTATCTCTACTTAATGAAAAATTAATAAATATCTACTCAAAGAAATTTATCATCAACTTTTCAATTTGTAAGATTTTCAGGACTAAAACTTTCATTTTAAGTTTAAAGACGTCATTAAAAATATTATTTGAACTTGGTAAAAATAAACAATTTTATTCTTATTTTAAATAGTCATGGTAAATAATTTTATTTCAAATATTGATGAAATATTCTCCTCATTTAATGGGTAGGTAAGTATTAATTAATATATTTCTTAAAAACCTGATTCCTAACATTTAATGAATTGAAAAATAATTCAAAAAAATTTTTAACTAATTTCTTTGGGACAGAAAATAATTCGATACATTTTCTTAAGCCAATGAAATTTAGCTATTTCTTTCTTTTAAATTGGGGATAATGCTGAAGTAAATTCACGTAGATTCATTGTTTGACGAAGTTTTGAATTTTAGAAAGTGCCACTAGTTAGAAATTTATTTTATTCTATGAAATTTTAATTGCTTCCTTAGCTGTAATGATGCATTTTTCTATTAATTCATTAAATTTTTTTCTTGATTATTTTATATTTTTAGTATTTTAAAATACACACTGGCACACCCTGTACATTGCTATTTGGAAACCATAAGTCTTTAAAACTAGCTTTTATTTGCTTATATTTCATTTATCATTTTCTCAATATGTGTGCACAGCTTGTTTATGTAGGATTGAATGTTTTGCACATTCGCCTTCTTCAACTATAGACCATAACTGTATATTTACAGCTGCTTCTTTGATCTTCGGAAAAAGGAATATACGTTACCGTAAAGAAACTTTATTACATTAATAAAAAAAAACCTCCAGCTACTTTTTATATCTTTGAAACGATTGTAAGAACATAAATTTGCGAAGCAATCATTGTGAAACCATAAGTGATACAAACGTTTTATTTCGATATCTTTTTAAACGGCTATAAATACGTTAAATTCGGAAATCACTATTGCCCTGTAATAAGTGAATCTTATTCTGTACGCAATATTTGTGACTTGCCTATGAGTCGTATTATTTATAGACGATTTTACGGAATGTATTATGTATACACAATCATGAATTTCCAGTGTTATTGCATGCTTATACTTGATGCAGGACTTTAGTTAGTTATTGAATGCAAATTTTGTATACGTCTAGATTTTTAAAGTTGGTTTTTAAATTTGAATGTAATCATTTTTTAAAATCGATATTTCAGTTTAATGCGAGGACATTTTTTGCTATACACGCGACAATTTCTGAATGAAAGAGACATTATTACGTCTTTGCCGGTACGTCACGCAAACTCAATATCACGACAGTTATTGAGCAAGTTACAAATTGTGCGCAATTTTTATTTGCAATGTTAAGTTGTTTTTTTTTAACTGAAATTATTATTTTCAATATTGGAATGAAATTATGTTCTGTTATAGGCCATACGCCAGTAAATCAATCGTGACGCTTGATAGTATTGATTTGTATTAGTTAAGCTGCAAAATATTTTTCTACTTTGGAATTTTACTTATCCTTTTCTGTGATTTTTCAAATGTGACTCATAGAATCATATAACATCAGTTTTAAATAAGATTGATTTGAAGTGTAAAACAATTTTTTTTTTTAAATATTACAAATGACGACTTCGGCAAAAAATTTTGTAAGGAATCGCGGAATTTTTTTTATACAGTTTATTTTACCTTAAATGATTTCTAAAAAATATTTCTAATATAATGTTTAGTTTTTTTTAAAAATAAAATGTTCTAATTTAAAAAGTGGGAAAAATTAAACATTGTAAACCTTAGGCATTTTGGATATTATTCCGTGTAAAATTTAAATTATTTTTAACAACGGTATTAAAACGCGTTTTATTAGATAGGATTTTTATCTTAAAGAAAAAGAAAAGGTAAACTTTTAGAAACTATATAAAACCTAAAAGAAAAGTCGTGATACACTTGTTTTAAAGTTGGGACATTTTCTTTTGATGCCATGATGTCGGGAATTTGCAATCCGTAACAGTTTCATTGTATAACACTTGATGAAAGTCTATTGTTTTCTCTTGATAACTGTCGTGGCATCTATTTTTCAACAATAGTTTATCTGTATATCTATTATAAACGTTAAATTAATGGTAGTATTTCTACATCCTAGTGTTAATATGGTCTCGGATAAGGTTTTTTCTCTTTTGGGCGATTAGTTTGAATCAACATTTCTCTGAAACTAATTATATTAGGATTTTTGTTCACATGGATTTCATAATTTGAGCAACGGTAAAATAAAGACACTTCAGTTGATGTTTCGCTTTCCTTACTTCTCAGGATGGTGCTTGATGGAATCAATTTTTTGAGCCGTGAACTTTGTGGTCTGAACCACTAGATGAGGCGTGGTTAACATTTTTTGCATAAAAGATAATCCCTTTTACTTATGTAAATGTGTCACGGTATAAGTAGTTAACATAGGCGTTGCAAAAAAGTAGTACTTTTTTTTAGCATGCAGTGTCTGCTCTGAAACATAGCTTCACTATCGAAATATTGGTCACCCGTGCACAATGGCCGCAATGCCTTCATTATATCAACCAAAGAAAGTGAAATGTTTATTTTTTTTTTACCTTTCCGATTCCAACCAAACATTACTTTTTTCAATGAAATTGTAGCAGTGTTACCGCGGTACCTCCTCCTCGTGTTGGTTGAGGTGGAGATCTCGCTGATCACTGTGGTTCCCAGAAGTTATCCGAACTCAGCATAGATAGAGAAGCCATCAAATCGGACACGAAGTGATTACAGACAGGTATTTGCAATTTACTTTTCTATTTAAGTGCTAGAAATGAGTACGCGATATGCGGGCAAGCTAATGGATACTTATCTGTAATAAGATGCAACTTGTCAAATTTACCAAAGGAAAATTCTTCATCTTATAACATACGAGTGGTTGCGCAAAATATGGTTCAGGCATTAATTAATGTGGTTTATGTCATCTATTTACATCTATTCTCTGTGTGCATCATCTTAAGTGATCTTATCTCACTGACTGTTTATACACGATAGCGACGTTTATTTTTCGTGTGGCGTTGTTCTTGTTCAGGGATTCTTAAACTGTGGTCCTCGGAGCCCTGGGGCTCCCCAGCGCCTTTCTAGGGGGTATGCAGAGTCTTTCGTGTAACATTAATATGGCCTAGTGGAAAAATTGAAAGATATGCCATTCTAGACTATAATAGATCACTAAATTGCCCCACCCCCAATGAAAGAACTCTACTAGAACATGTATTTTGATCTAGAATATTAAGCCAGGATGGGGTGTTCAAAGGCTGAACATAAAAGGAAAGCCGCGGCGATTGAAAGCTTTAAGAACCGCTGTTCTAGCTTAAGGCTGTCTTCGGTAAAAGTACGAGAGCTTGAACTAAACACGAAACACATTTTCAGACAGAAAAAATGCCTCGATTTTCATGGAAATTTGCTACATTATAACTCATACCTCTGTTAACAATATAGTGTTTTTAAAAATTTCAAAATATTGCATGAATACTTTCTTTTTCGTTTTAATACGTGAAGGCATAGCCCATTTAACATTACAATATAGGAGAAAAATCGGGAAACACATTTTATACCAGAAAAAAATGAATAAACTCGGTTAAGAATTGGATATATGATAAATAATGCTGTTCTCTAAAGGATAGTGAAGCTAGAATATCATATTAATGTTTCATTTCTTTTATATCTGAAAAAAATGTTCCGAATTCGGATCCTATTCTTTAACATTAACCGAAGACAGCCTTAAAGTTCTAATTTGGGTGAACGGAAGAGAGTTAGAGAGGATAGACCTCGCATATAGCCTACTGTTACACTGCGTGAATGAATCTCTAGGGTCTAGAATTAAATAAAGAGTTATGTGAAAAGTCCATAAGTCTTGTGAAGTCTTAAAAATGGGATGAATAATTAATTGAATGTAATACAAAAACTGAAAGACTCGCTTAAAGAGGGCTCTTTAGAGGTGGAAAAGGAAATTATCTTACGATCTTGGTTAGAATCTGCATTTGGTATAGTTTCAAGGTTATTTTTTGTGAAGAATCAAATGTAAGTCTTGAGGAATCAAGCTGTCTTTAGCTCTGAGGTGTCTTAAATAATTATGAACATCGCTTATCTGCAAATAAAAGCATTCTCTATCTGTATTTTATCCTAAGGAAACAAAAGTAAGAATTAATGCCAAAGGTACTTTACATCGTTAAGGCCGCACGTGACAATATCTTGTCCTGCACTCCTAGACTTATATAATAATGTATTTTACGTAATTTGATTTTTAGGGATTGATATATCGAGAAAGGCCTTGCTTAAACCCCTTCCCCAAATAAATAAAGGCTTTACTACCTTGGATATAAAAGTAGTAAGACTGAGAAACTCAAAAATAGTGCATTTTAAAAAAACTTATCGCTTATGCAAATTAATTAATATTTCTTAAAATTTTTGAATTAAGTTCACGATAGTCGATCAGTGAATCGTGTACATTGTAATCACACCTGAGCGATGCTATTAGGATACAGAGGAAATTTTGAAAGTAGGTTATTGAATCGGACAACGTTTTTCAATCATACAGTTGGGTTTATTGACAAATCAAAGCATAATTCAATGAAAAATAACTATTTATGAGGGTCAGATTTGTTTTTTGTAAAGTTAGAAAAATGCCTGTGGATTTTCTATTATTGGCCGAAGAAAGATTTTCGATCTAGGTTCGAACAGAACCAGCCTCATTTACATACACGTAGTTTTGAATGGACCTGAATGAAAATTCTCTTACGAAAACAATAGAATTCTGAAGATGGAGAACTGGATGTCGTTTTCTCACGGACGTCGGCGACACCCAGCAGTTCAGAGCCCCTTTCTTGCGAGGTTTCTGCATAACAGTGGCGTGATCACCCCCACACTTGATTGCATTGTCCGCAGATTCTCCCTTTTCCTGCCTTTCTCTCGCATCCGTTTCCTAATGAAAACCCCCTTTTGTTTTGCGAGACGACACAATGCCATTTGGATGGGACGGCCGATAAAAAAGAATTAGAGAATCTGGATCACGGAGTCAACGGCTGAATGGCGGGAAGTGGCTCGTGCGTTGTGCTATAAATGCCACAAAAATGCCCGTTTCCTTCCGCTTGATTTCCGGTCACTGATCTCCCTCGATGACCATTGTTTCTCACCCAAAAATGACACTCACTTTTTTTCAGTTTCTTATTTTGCTTATTTTCGATTATTTCCCCCCTTTTCCTCCTACAACGCCTGCGTAGGATGAGCACAGAAGGATGCTACTACAATGAATGGCGTAATTCTTTTCTTTTCTTTTTTTACTATGAATTGTTATCATTCCAATCGATAGTGTCAGTGGCATACACAGATTTCTTTCAGGGGAGGGTTATATTTTTTTAAAAAAAAAAAATGCACGTCGGCGAAAGCACAGAGATGCAATCATTATTTTAAAAATTAAAAAATTGTTTGAACCTCCTAGCCCTACTTTCTCGTACGCCATTGAACAGTATACTTTAATGTATGTTAAAATGTAAAAATGTTTTTTTTATTAATTTCTCTAGTTCTGTTTGATTTGTTATGCATCATATTTGATTATAACTGAGCGTTGTTATCCATGAGATTGTTTAGAATATCCAGTTGAAATTAAGAGTTTTTAATTTCTTTTTTGTTTTATATTCTTTTTTATTGTTCGCGCGCGATTACGAATTTTGATAGGGTGACTCGGAATATCTGAATGTCAAGAATTCCTGATACTGTGTTGTCCATGATGAAGGTTAATATCTGAGATTGTGTATTATCGGCACATTCGACACTGTGGATCGAGAAATTTTGAATTCCTTAACCATCTCTACAAAATTCCTCATACGTTTAACCCTGACTGGAATTTCGCGTTCAAAATCTGTTAATCGTTAATTTCAGTACCAAAGTCTTTATGTGTAATGAGTGCCAATTTGAATAGGTAGATTAATTTGTTACTTTTTCTTATTTTACATTTCGCCCACGATTTTCGGGTTTCTGTAGTACTGCGACAATATAAAGTTGACATTTTGGTATTGACATTTAATTAGTCGTGTTAATTTAATGTATTTCTCCCGTTTCTATATTTGGATTAATTTCAGAGATCCAAAAGGATTGCGAAGTGTTCACGTATGAAACGCGAACAAATTCAATTTTTAAATGAATCGAAATATGGGAAGCTCCTATCTCATCCGTTTATGATTGGATACTAATTAATTTATACTCTAAATCGAGAATAACCTTTTATTTATTTTTATTTTTGATGACTAACTTAACAACTTGAATGGTTGTTGGCGCATAATTTGACTTTAGTTAGCAGTGTTTATTAAAAAAATGAATTTAAGATATTAAATTCATTTATTAACTATGATTAATTTTATACCGATATTTTGCAATAAGCGGCACATTTGACGGTAATGGATGCAAAACGAATACAATGTGTTCTGCGCTGGTTGCTTTCACACACACGTAATACGGTTTATCACCTCTGTATTATCCGTAGAGGTGAAATCTGGGGGACCTCTTGAGATTAAGTCTCGCAGCTAACGGCCATATCAAAAGCTCAATTTACTGGAGATTCATGCTAATCATTATTTGGTACATTTCTAGCTAGACGTGTTTAAAGTAAATAAAAGATATACAAATCGTATATAATGCGCACCTATACTTTCTAACTGCATTTTTTTAGATGTATTCGCCGTATAACGCACACTTGTTTTTACGATGAAATCTGAAATTTCCATACACAATGCTCCTGTTTTTGAAGTCTAGAAATAGTCTCAGGGAAATAATTGAAGCATGGAATGAAATTAAATTTATGTTAAAAAAATCTAAATATGTAAAAGAAATTTGTGTCCTTTCTCTGAAAATACTACCACATGATATGATTATTTAGGGATTAGAGTAACAGTGATAGGCGAGAAAAAAATGAAGAGAGAAACCAGTAGGTAACAGGCTTAGAATATGACAACTTTTTCGTGTTATCTGATAAAAGTTCATTAGGCGTGTCATTTTTTAAAAAATAAACAGTATTTTGATATATATAAAAACTATATTTGTTTTGTGTGCTTATCTTCTCTTTAAATATATTAGAAAGTGATATATTCTGACGTATAACCTTGCACCCTGAAAATATATAGATATTATTTTTGTGTTAAAATAAGTGAAAATAAAGATCAGAATATAACATAAGGTATTGATATAACACTTGGTTTCTTTTGTTGCTACTGACTAAAGTAATGAAAAGATTCTCGAACTAAAAAATAATAAACATTTAAACAGCAAAATATCACAGTTACAAAGGACTATTATACAAGACAAATAAAGGTAACCATTTAGAGGAACAAATTAAAGTAAATTAGTTTAAATACAATCCGGGATTAGATGGCTAGGTGGGTGATCCTAACTCATTGGGATCCGAACTCTTTCTGTCATGTAAAAGCAGTGGGTTGCGAGTTAACGCTGCTGTTAAAATTTGTCCATACCATAGCGACATCTAAATTCTAGTCTGGGAAACAAGCATTAGTTAAGTAAATTATTTAAGTAAAGTGAGCACTCATGGAAAATGGAGAACATTTTTGTTTCTCTTTAGGCGAGTAGATTTTAAAAAATCGTAATCTTCACTAATTCGTAGGTTAATTTTTTAAGCTACTTTGAGATTTTTAATAACCCATGGTTTCTGAAAGTTTCTCTTTCTGGCTTTTCATATTGAAATATGACTAGCAATTGAAGAGACCTGTATTTTGCAAAATTGTGGCATCCTTTTTCTTTTCTTTTTTACATAAGGTACATACAATGTTTTCGAAAAATACATTTATTTTCATGAATCAGACATGATTAAAATCTCCTGTGAACATCAGAGGCTTGTAAAATGTTTTTTCCTGCAGTCAGTGCCGGTACATAACTATGTTATTAAGTACAGGCAATAGATTTTCGAAATTTATTAACGACTCTAAAAATGCATTATTAGGTTTTCCTTATAATACAGCTCGCTGAAAAGACAGAACGCCCTTTCTAGAACCCCGCTCTCTCTTTTGGGTGCAGTGGCAAGCATGTTGCTGCAATCTGTTTGACATTGCTACCCACTCTCGGCGGGAATAATTTTTACCCTCCCTTATTTACCCTCCCTCCCTTTTTTTCACACTCTCTCGGCATGTTTTACCATCACTATTATTTCAGATATAAATGCCCCATTGGTGCTTTTGAGTGGAATTTCAAAGCTTCCTTGTTATTCTATTTATGTAATTTATTTTCCCATCTGTTTACAAAAAATTTTGGCCGCGCGACTAATTTTAGGTGTTTATATCGACGGTGTTTTGTATTAAACTTCACTCCCCCTTTCGTTAAGGAAAGGCCAAATCCTTCCCTTGGACAGGTTTGTTATTTTAATTCCTCAGTCTCTGCCTCTTTTATTCTCTGTGAAAGGAACTGGCGATTTTGATTGAACTTACCATACAAAATTGGATGTTTCATCTTGTGTTTTGGCGACAAACCTTCTGATTTGAAAAAGTGTTTATCGAGCTCTAATTGTTTTCTAGATTGGAAGGCAAAATTTGAAATCCATTTCCTCCATTAGGTTTTTTTGAAATGTCTTTGTAAATATTTTCAATTGTTAATTTCCATCTAAGTAATGGGTGAACATTTGAAACAAAGTTACGTTTGACATTTTACGGATGAAAATTGTGCAAAATTTTGAAACGTGGGGCTTCATCAGCGTGTATTCCTTTGATATTTATATTTTTCGGGCAACTCAGTTTATATTTTTAACATTTCTTCGAATCAAATTTTTAAAATTATAATTTAAAGCTGGGTTTGACAAATCATATTGGTAAATAGGGGCCTAGTAAATATTTTTTTAAAGCCATCAAGGATGCATAATTTATTTATCAGTAATTTTAGTGAGAAGAAATAAAAAAAAATGTAATTTTTCCCTTCTCTTTAACAAAAAACTACATGATTGAAAAAAAATGCAAAATTGTATTCGCAACAAAAATGTTCGGCAACAATACAAATTATGATCTCGATTTAGTATTAAATCAAAACTATGATTTTTAAACTCGGAAGTTTTTAATGTTTGTTTTTTAAACGGGTAAAATTTCATATGCACGTTTAAGTTACAAAACGATACATTAAGTTGTATGAATATTTAAACATTACTAACAATATCTCAGGTTCGATCTAGTGCACAGCTGAAGATCTTCGTGTATAAAGGGCTGATAACGGTGGAAAATCGTCAGTATAAAGTCTCACGTTTGGAATTTATTGTGTGTTTGAGAAGGCTGAAGTGCTTGTTCATGTGTCATCTTGTTATTGATAGAACCAAGGTACGAGACCAAAGTAGGCCAATTTTTTAAACGTAACTTCGAAATGCGATGTTAATCAACAATCAATATCAAATATTGATTTGTGGTTTTAATGAATCGCCAACAATGGGGTCGCTAGTAGATGCGACTTTACCTAAAAACATCACCGATTAAACTACTGATTTGGTATAATTATGACAAAGGCATGAAAGATTTTAATTTGTTTATTCTAAAATATAGTCTTTTCTGAGTGAATCACACCCAAGTTTTATCAAAAGGAATGTTGTGCATCACAAATCTTACGTAGCGGTGATTTGTTTTGATTATTTAAAAGGTATCGTGGCACCTATTCTGGAATGTTTATCAGCAGTTTTGAAAGAATCGCGGGCGCGTGATGCGGTGGCGCAGTACGGTAGTATCGCGCCTCTCCACACCTCAGGTCAGGGTTCAAATCTGGAGCTGGCGGGCAAAGGAATCGACTCTAAACGCTTTCATTGGTGATTGATAAGGTACACCAGGAAGGCGACGCTAAACACTGGGGTTTTCGTGAACAACCAGACATATCTTACGCTGTCACCTCAGCGCCCAGGTCGTGTATGCTGGGAATGGGCTGGCCTTAGCCCATATAGAGTCGTTACGCCACTGAGTTTAAGACATAAAGAAGTTTTTGTATGTATCTCACATTCAGTTTTAATGCAATCAAATATTTTATTTTACCCTTTTTTAATTTGGGAATGTTAAAGAAAGCGTATATAATTTTAGTTTGCTTAGGTATATTTCTTACGATTAATAACGTGTGTATACCTATTCAAGTGTTGCAGACTTATTTAATCTCTCAGGATATGGCCAATAGGGTAAATTCTTGATGGTCACATGATAAATGCAATAACTTGTTCTCCGTTGAATTCAAAAATGACATTCGACTTGTACTTGTTTGCTGTTCTACTTGTAAAATTTAATAATTTGGTGAAGATGAAGTATTGAGAATTTTTAAAAATTAAGAAATATATATATATATTATACGTGTACTTTTAAATCAAGTCCACTTTGGGTGTTTACTTGTGTGTATTTTCCCCCGACTAATAGTTTTTTAAAGAAATTTTTTAAAAGCAAAAGTTGGTAACAGCGAAGCGCGTCAACTGATTGGCTGGAGGCACGTGATTATAATATCAAGAATTTATGAACTGATTAGCTGAAAACATGTGATTGTGGTTATCATGTGATCAATGACGTCTTATATTTAGTTCATTGATAAGTTTATCTTTTATACAGAGATCACCCTTTTGGGGAGAAAATCCCAAATCCTACCCCCCAGCTATTTAAACAATTTATTAAGGGGGGGGAAAAAAAAAGTAAAACCCCAACGAATTGTGTAAAATTTTTTAATTCTAACTTTAAAAATTATGTGACGTCGTAGTCACATAACATTCGCGTGTTCCCAGCCAATCAGCTCATTAAATTCATGTGACGTCAAAGTCATGATAAATACAATCGCGCGTTTCCAGCTAATCAGTTCATACGCTTCTCTATTGCCAACGTTTGCTTTTTGCCGAAACTTTCTTTGAAAAAGTAAATATTTGTTAATAATGACGTACAGTAAGACCCCGCTTAACGCGGGGTATACGTTCCATCAAAGTAGAGCGTAATATATGAAACAGCGTTAAACGGGGTTATATATCTCATCATGTAAATAATGGGGTTAGGGGAAGATGGGTAGAAAATTGGTCAGGTATTTTACCACTAAATTTATTAATTATGTTTTTATAACAATGCAACAAAAATTTATTTCTTACAAATATAGAAACACATAATAAACGAATATGCATATAAAAATAAATAAAATTCTAAGCCAGTAAGTATGTTTACATTTCAGGTCATTCAGTCTCTTCTGTATTTCCAATTTTCTGCCATTTTATCAAGAAGGTAGATTGGCTTAATGGCATACTGCATTCAATTTCGTCGTCAATCCATATAGAAAGTCATTTTTCCATTTCTTCTATTGTATTATTTCTAGAATGGGTAATTCTAGTTACAGAGCTTGTCGTAGTTACAGTTACCGATGACAGTATTTTTTCTTTATTCTTAATAATGGTCCTTATTGTTGAAGTTGCCAAATTCAATGCAACACCAATTTGAGATTGACGTTCACCAGTATCTAATCTTCTAATCACTTGCATTTTAGTTTCTAGTGAAATGTTTTTTTTGTGCTTTATTTTCGTGTTTTTTATTATCACCCATGATAAAAACTAAAAATCATAATATTTGTCACTACAGCAATCGTTATATTATATAAATTTATACTTACAATAACGTGAACAAATGTTTGAAACGATAAAATTACTTTCGAATAATAACGCCAGAAAGAAGAAACACAGACAAACTGCTTCGGATATCGGGAAGCTTAACGCTGCGGGCTTATTTCGGGGAATTCTACAATTCAAATAAAAGAGCGTTAAACCGAAACAGCGTTAAGCAAGGTCTTACTGTATATAGAGAAACGAAATGCACTCGATTTAAAAATGCACGTGTAGTATGAGAATTTTGAAGAAAAAATCGAATTTTTTTTTAACTCCTACCCAGTTTACTTATTTGAAATTGAATTTAAATATTAGGAGTAGAACAACAAGTATACAAGTCTAATGTTAGTTTGTTTTGAATTGAATGGAGGACACATGGTTGTCTTGATCATGTGACCGTCATGAATTCAGCTATTGTATCGTTAATTTTTTTATTTGAATAATTCATATGAAATCTGGAATGTGTTATTTTTATACAGCACTAAATTAAATTATATTCTTTTAATTATTTTATTACAATCACGAATAATTGAAATAATGCATGTTAGGTAAGCTTTTTGTTTATTAGCTGTCTTATATAAATCAAAATGAGAGAATAACAATAATTGAAAAGGACTTATAGAGCCAAAGGTATGAAGACATAATATATCTTAACAAGTCAATAAATACTTCGAAGCTATTAAGTTATGGTTGTTATTATTATTTTTTTTTACTTAGGGTTTTATTATTATCAACCTATTTTTAAAAAAGTTGTTGCTAGCTCTGAATTTTTTTAACGTTGTTGTACTTCAGTTTTAGTACATGTTGCATATATTTACGTATTTGCCGAAAGCGTTCCTTTGCTTTTGGCCCAAACCGCCAAGTCTATCCTATCAAGTATTTACCCAAGTCTGATTGTTCCCGAATTTTGATTCATGTTCAAAAGGCTACTTCCGGAATGATTGTACCTGATCCCCGAAAATTCGTCTCGCTTCTCCGAAATCGATCCCAACCGGGGACGGAATCTCCAATTACCATACAGTCACTTTTTCACATTCGAACAATTGAAGTAGGCGATTATTTGCCTTTCTGTTTACCTCCCACCTCTTGTCGCGAAAGCCGAAGAATCTCTTTCCTGTTTGCATACACTCATGATGTCTTCTCAAACAGTCGGAAAATATCCGTTTCTTCTCGGCTAGACATCACGAATTTTCGTGTTTTCGTTGCTGTGTGTACAGGCGCCTGTTTCTTTTGTGATCAGGTGATATTTGTCTTGTTTTCTTCGTGCGAGGGTAAAATAACCTTTGGTTGATAGAATAGTTGAAGAGACGACGGATGGCTCTGTACTTACATCCTATTTCTTACTTGAAAACCTGCTACCGCACGAGATATCGAGTATTATTTTCTGATTGAATTCCTTTCATTTCCGTTATTGTATCTATAAATCATTCGTAAATGTCATTCGAATGTTGACTGTAATCAAAACCTTAAGTCATTCTTATATGAAGTCGGTTCAGACATAATCTTGGCTTTTTGTGCTACACTAAAAGCTTGTGTTATCAAAGTTTCAGTTAAGCTTAAAATTGCTTATTGACCGTGTAGTGCTGATGGAATCTCAATAATTCGAAAAAATCTCTTAAAATTATGAACAATTTCTATAAAATAATCTATAATATAATCTTTTAGTTGACCATCAAGAGGCTAAAACGAACTTGGCTCATATGAAAATGAGCTTACTGTACTCGTTCATAAAGAAACTTTTTAAAATAGCTTCAGAAAAAATGCAGTAAGGACATATCTTTCAGTATGTATATTCAACTATAAACACATAACATCATTATTAGAAATAAATTACCAAAATGACGCGAATCCCCTGAAATCGGAAAGTGAAATTATTGCAGTTAATCACTGCTTCTTTGGTTTAAGATCATTGCCGAAGTCTCACTTAATAGAAAGACAAAAGTCCTGTTGTATAAGGTACTGATTAAATCAGTTTTGACTTATGCCTCAGAGACATGGTACTCGACAAAAATAGAAGAGAAGATCTTTTGCGAAGATAGAGCGACTTTTGAAGGAAGGTCCTGCGAACTATATTTGATGCTGTTCTCAATAATAACAGTTGGAAAAATATATATTTTTGAAATATATAATATTTTTAATAGGGATATATTATAAAGTCCATAAAACTAAGTGGAATAAGATGGGCAGGGCATATAGCAGTGATGGCGAACCTATGACCCGTGGGTCAGACACTGACCCACGCAAGCATTTTAACTGACCAACGTTTGTTAGGTAACCATTTGTTTGCTTACGCGATTTATTTAGATTTTCTAATTTGTGTGGATTATTTATATTCTATTAATATTTTTTCAAGCGCTGCAATGACACAAAAGTAATTTAAATGCTGTTTATAACCTTCAGTTTAATCATTACAGTTCCAAAGTTACACAAATGTATATGAAAGTATGTTGTATTTGAAATAAAGCAAAAGTGTTTACAAAATATCAAATAAAGTGTATAACTTTACTCATTTTGTTTGCTGAAAAAAAAAATCGACAAACCAAAGCAAATAACCACATTTCAAGCACTTCCTTCGGATAAAATGCACTTTTGTTAGGTTTTGTTCAGTTATGTTTGCAGAAAGAGACTACCATAGCGCCCTTTTTAAACCGTTAAGCCAATTGAATTTTAAGATGTTAAGTTTTAAAAATATTCAGTAAAGATTTTTTTAACTTAACTGTGGTGCAAATGGGCATTAGTGACCCACGCACTAGTACTAAAAATGCATCGAAAAATTTAATGCAATTCCCTCTAATAAAAGACCAAAAGAAGATGGCAAGACTGTGTGGATGAGGACTAGTCATTCTAAAAGTCAATTGCTGGAAGAAGGGCATAATGGAACAAACTTCTGAGGAAGGCTCAGGCACACAAAGGGCTGTCACGCCAATGCTGCTGTTGATGAATATCATTATTATTTTCTTATATTTTGGATATCCTTCTGAAAAAAAAAAAAGAAAGGAAAAATAATTCTGATTGCTTTCTTACTCAACGATAAGTGGTAAACGCTCTGGATCTTATGAACCACAGTCAAGTGACGTAGTCGACTCCTCAGTTGGCATCTCACTCTCTTCATCCATCCTAGGCCAATTTGAGGTTAAAGGTTGACTTGATTTCAGGTTCAACAATCTCCATTATTTCACATGACGGGGTGGCTGTGGCAGCAAAGTAATCACAGTTGCGAACTTGCGCTCTTGACGTTTCTGTCGAGTCGTGAGTTTGAATTCTGGTGTCATTCGTTACTCTCTGTGTAGAGGAGCGGTTGCCTATTAAATGTCTAGTCTCAAAGTTCTCACGTTGAAATGGTGAGGAAGTTCGAAGAGTTGGGTGTGCCAGCTCAGGTGCTGTTCTCGTCGCTTAATCATGTCTCGCTCTAAACTCTTTGGGTGAGATCATTTCCTTGGGCATTCCGCCTGTAACCCTCGTGCAGCTTCTAAGCACGACATTAATTAACTATCGATCATAGATCCATTCGTTGTTCTTTGTTGAATTTCAGTTTGACGCAAACTAATTTATATTTGCAAATCTTCTGTATTGCAACTTTTTGAAGTAACCTTAAATATAATTTCTAGATCTGAGCTCCTTTCAGCCTAATTAAATTTTTAGTCCACTCATCTTCGTATTTTAAATTTCCCTTTTCTTATTTACGTCTGGAATTTGCTTTTTACTTCATTTTGTGCTCAAAATGTTTTCTCCTTCCCTTTCGATTTTTTAAGTTCGAATTTCCTTATTGCGTATCGTAGCAATTGATTTATGCAGCGATTGGATAAGAGAAAGGAGGAGGGACTTTCCCTGTCATTAAGGAAAGGAGATTATTTTGTGGTTAAATGCTTTTAAAGGGAAGGATTTACCCTGGCGTTTAATTCCCGCTGTATTGGAGGAGCGTGGGCCTTGATAAAGTCCTCGGGGGAAAAGGAGCTTTTACCCCGAACACTGAAGAATAATAAAAAAAAGAACAATGCGCCTTGTGTGGGTGGCTGCGCTTTCTCAATGATCTTCCTAATGAAGGGTAGTATTTGGAGAAGGATGTGGGCTGATTCTGAAAATATATTTTGAAAGGCTTGTTTTCATGCCAGAGGGTTCATTTTCAAAATGCTTACGAAACTTCCGTCGTGTTGGACACAATGACTTTACTGTATGAAGACTCTTTGTGTGTGTTTGAATTTTCAGAATTTCTAGATGCTGTTTATCACTACGATTCTATTTGAAATGAAATTATAATTGAATATTTAGGAGTACTGCCGAATAATATAGTCAATGTAATTAGTAAG
>BMAV01007824.1:205889-249872 GCA_019973955.1 Trichonephila inaurata madagascariensis
AATAGGAAAATAATTATTTTTTCGATTTGTGTTTCTTCCCATTTCATTGGTTATTTTGTACGTGCTCCTCATAAAAATAAATATTTTTGATCCCGAATGCTGAAAATAATGAATTCTTTTGAATCAGCAGGTGAAATAATTTTCATTT
The DNA here is from genome assembly GCA_019973955.1 of Trichonephila inaurata madagascariensis. Lineage (NCBI taxonomy): Eukaryota > Metazoa > Arthropoda > Arachnida > Araneae > Nephilidae > Trichonephila > Trichonephila inaurata. The sequence goes on from BMAV01007824.1 coordinate 206,038, forward strand.
TGTGTTTTTTATTGTAAATTGTTCATATAGTTTTTTTTTATTTGCTCTTGATGCATTTGAATTTTGTAAATATTGCTGTGGGATATATACAACTATTTATGAAGTAACATAATATCTTTTTGAAAGGGAATATTTTACTATAGTTTTAATCTATGTAAAAGTGTTATATTTTTGTTAGGAAAAAATGTATTAAGTATAATTTTTATGTAGCATTTTAGAGGAATTAAAACTTTAATATTTGCGGTACCTTTTTTTTTCTTTGTTTGTAGTTTTCTAAAAATTTAGATAATATGATTTGTATTGTGTATTTTAAAGTTTTAACTTGGTATTTGTTAAACGAAAAATGGAAGTTATGATTCTTATTACGGCCAAATGGATTTGTGTTTACATCAGTGCCGATTTAAGCTCATTTCGAGCCGTGGGTGCAAAAGATCTACAGGCCCCCATGGCACTGGCAGATCGAAATTTATAACCAGAAAATCTGGTTAAGTCCAGCTTATCCGGGCCCCTGTGCGCCCGTCCCAAGCGCCTTATGGATAAATCGGCACTCATTTACTTAGATTTATTTTTTTTTCTTTTTAGGATATAAAGAGATCTGTTAAATCCGGCGTATATAGTGCACCTTTGCTTTTAAGGTGCATTTTTTAATTTATAGGAATCGTTGTATAATGCGCCCCTTTTCTTTCTTTCTTTTTTTTTTTTTTTACGAAGAAATCTACGTGCGCAGTGCTCTTGTGTTTTGGAGTCATTTATTCGAGGTATTATCCCAAGTTATTGAAAAGTAATATATTTCTAGGACTACAGCCCTTTAAATTCATGATGAGTGTCATTTCTTTTAAATAAACAGTATTTCGATATATGTAAAAAATATTTTGTAATACTCTTTTTTTTTTATTTTTAACACTAGCTTTTTGATATCCGGCGTATAACGCGCACTCGTAAATTTCGAATTTATTTTTTGTCTTAGAAGTGCGCGTTATATGCCGTGGCTGCGGTAGCCGAGTGGTCAAGGTATCGGATCGTGGGTGGCTTTGTCACCAGTTCGAGCCCAGTACCACTAAAGACCCGCCGTGTAGGGCAGCGATGCACGCTAAATCTGTCGAGAGCTGAAACGTTGGTGTGGTGTGGTAGTTAGGAGAGGCGGTGCCAGCTCAGGTGTCGTCCACGTCACTTGACCATGGTTCAAAATGACCGTGGTCCGTCGCCAAAAGCCCTCGTCTAGCTGAACAGTGTGACGTTAATATTCACTCACTCACGCGCGATATACGCCGAATTTTACGGTATATATTTTTTAGAAGAACAATTCATAATTTTTTCGAAGTAAACACGTGGGGGGAAAAATGCTTTATTTTAATTGGTATACCTGGTTCTTTTTCAAATGAAATCTTTGCCGATTCGTTATACATTGGTTTTCTAATCCTGTTTCGTTTTTAATTAATTCAGGTAATTAACTTTTAGAACTGAACTGCTGACTTCCTTTTTTACTGCGTCCTTTTCTGTGTCTGAAATCCCAATGCATCGAATCTTCACCTTTTCTCACGACTTCTTGTAAGACGATTCCACCGAAAAACCACCTGCATCTCCTCTTCTGCAAAACGAACCGATGTTCCCCCTGTATCTCTCTTAAGGAAGATGGACATTGGTGTGCGAGTCACGTGCCATCCCTTTTCCAGAGAAGGTCCGTTTCATTGATAAAAACTGGCCTGCCCCTCTACCATCACTTCCTCCTGCGCCGCCCATCCCCCTTCTCGCGGGGGGTGGTTTTCTCACGGATAATTGCGATTGCGTGCTCGGCAGCTGCCCCGGCGTGAAATGATAATTTTCCCAAACAGCGAGATTTGTTAATGTCATCAATGAGAGTAACGGAAGTGCCAACGGAACTCATTTAGGGAGAGTTTTTTTTTTCTTTCTTTTTTTTTTAATGTGTGTATGTGAGGTGATCAGCTCTTGGTGCACCGGTTTCCGGGCGAGAGTGACCGTAGTGGCATGATGAGAAACGTGGTTCCAGTCTTGTTTGTCCATCAAAGATTCACAAAGAATAAAATGTCTCGTGGCAGGGAGGTTATTTGACCAGAATTAAATGATTGTATTCTTAGGCATTAGCGTGGATCGTGGTTATACGGAATCTTATATTAGTTGGAACCTACCTGTGCAGAAAAGTTCTCCGGCAAGAGCGGGCAAAATAGCGGCTCGCAGAGTTTTATTTTCGGCCCTCCAAGATAATTAGAAAACCAGATAGACGAAAAATGTTCTCCAATTGGGCTCAACATATATTTCACAAAGTTTTTCTTAAATGAAGGTCAAAAACAGCAATTATAGTTGCAAGTTGGCTGACAGCTTGCAGGTTGTGAGAGGATAATTTCAGCAAACAATCTCTCTCCTGATTTCAAAAAAGTTGTAGAAAAGTGTTTCATTAAAGTGATTCTAAAATTAAATGTATTTGCTGCTATAGATATGAAAGCACAATAAATTGATTGTACAAAACTGCCACTATTTTATTTAACTTATATTTATTCATTTTTTATATGGTACAATTTGTATTCCTTCTGAGAGATGCAAAGTAAACTCATGTAATCATCTTAAAAAAGGTGCGGTTCTCCAATATCTTCCGAAAGAAATGTTTTTCTTTCGGAAGATAGATTTCGCTTTCCCCCCCCCTTTTTTTTGCCGAAAAAATTGCATTTAAATAGTCTTTTATTGTTAAATAATTTTACATGTATATTCTATTCAAATGACACGAAATGTACATATATATCAAAAAATTATTCATTTATACGCCGAACATAGTCAGTCACCTTAAGAGATGTTTATCAATTAATTTCATATTTTTATTACAGTATTTTAATGTTTTAATGCCTTTTGCGTTTCTGTGTTATCATTTAATTTTCCTTTACTTTCATCCTTTTTTAAACATTTAATGGGTTAAGAGTATCACCTGTTAAGTAATATTTATTTTCGTATTTCTGACACGATCCACTATAAAATATAATTCAATCGAAGCGAACGTAAGGTGTTTTATCTAAATAACACACAGGCTCTACTTATAAAATACCCATTTGATTTCAATCAATTCCAAGATATGCATTTTTTTTTTTATTATTATTTCGGATGAAAAATTGAAATTTTCATTCTTTAATAATTTGTTTCTTAGTTGATACCAATAAAATTTCTTTGAAATTGCTTTCAAAAGATTTATCACTCGACAGATCGTAACTACTTTCAATCCGCCTCCACATTTCTCAAAGTCGATAGCTTCTTTTCAATCTCGTGAAACCTTAGAACCGCTTCCACACACACACACACACACATTTTTGCCACGTTCCCTTTTTTCCCCATCCCCACCTCTTATTACTTCGATTCTCGTATTACACGAGTATCGAGCTCAACACCCACCACATTCCTTCCAGACTATAGGTAACGGTAATGGAGGATATTCTTGACGATTGCTCCAACATCAGCTTTTCCATTTGCTTTCAACTTCCTCGTACATAATAGGCCCTCTGTGCAAAGGATTATGGAGCCAACCAATGGGAAGTCGGAGCTCTCATTTATCCGCCATCGATTGCTTTCCTTGCGTGGGAGGACGTTTCTGCCTGCAGCAGATCATCATCTTCTGAATAACATTGTCGAATTTCGGTCATCGAATCAAAATTATTCGTCGCTTGCGTCGTGATTTTATATATATATATCTAGAAAGTGGAGAAATTTGAGAGGATTTTGTGGGTTATTGATTTGTTTGTTAGAAATAACATTTTAAGGGTTTGTGTGAATTGAGGTTAGGCTTACTTCGAAGGTTATGAAAGGTATGGTTTTTCTCGTGGGTGGAAACGATGTGTACTTGAGTAAAGTGATACACTTTCACCATGTTTCTAAAAATATAGTAAGAGTTGTGCACGATTTAAACGTAAGAGAAGTTGTTATATGATGAAATAAAGTAATAACGAATAACTACCCTGAAGCGCGTTTTGTTTAGTGTCAGTTCTAATGTTCTATATTTTTGCACTCTGGTTTATATAGTTCGATTAAGGCGCACGGAATCTAGGTCAATAGACGAGAATAATGACTTGTTTTGAAATAGGCCAATTGAAAACGAATTTTAAAAATCCAAAGGGGGAAGGTGGCAAGAAAGGTAAGAGAGTAGCTGATATATCCGAAGCATTTTAAAAATAAAGGCTGTAAACAGTTTCCATAAGATATGAAAATAGCGATGCTATCATTTAGTACATGTCAAAAATGCGTGATGTTTGTCGCGCACGGTTGGCCTTTTCAAAAATCCATGTCGGTCACATGATAAACACAATCACGTGTTCTTCACTCAATTCAAAACTGACATCACACTTGTACCTGTTGTTCCACCTATAAAATTTGATAATTGGGTAAAGAGATGTTCAAGCGTGTGAGGTCTCTTCTAAAGGTTTTTCAGAATTAAAAAATAATAATAATACGTATACTTTTAAGCCGTGTGCATTTTCTTTACCTTTGTGCTTTGTTATTATTGTTGACAAAAACGTACTTTTTAAAAGAAAGTTTCTGCAGAAAGGAAAAGTTGGCAACATTTGAAGCGCATAAACTGATGGATTCGAAACGCATGATTGCATTTATCATGTGACTATGACGTCGAATGAAATTTAGCCTATTGAAATACATTTAAAAAAAACCTTAGTCGATGGTATCAATAAGAAGGAATGTTACAGCTCATCCAGTGGCATCATTTAGCAAAATGGACAAAAATTAATCACTTCATCTCAGTTCTCAACCATAAACATCTCATCCTAAATTCGAATAGACTGCATTGTTCCGATTACGTAAACTAGTTATAGAACGTTTTTTACCGAGCTGTTTTTCTTATTCCGTTCTCTTTTATTTGACGTCCGATGCTCGTAACATTTTCTTTATATTTGATTGTATATCTCTCCCATAATTCTCGGGTTTTACTTTTGCAATAAGTACTATTACTTCTATTTAAACGTTTGTGTATGACATTTTAACTTTTCAATTTGATGTCCGTCACATGTACAGATTGTTATGCTATATAAACTACCATAAAAATGCTTTTGGGTTATAACGTTGTTTTGTACTAAAAATACGTCGTAATATATAGCCGTAAGTATATATATATATTGTGTGCTCTCTCAATTAATGACATGTTTTCATATTTAACTTAAGTAAAGTATAACGTAATGCAAAATTCAGTTAACTTCCTGACTGCACTGGCTTATATTCTTTAATAAGCGCATGCGATTAATTTACTTACATGTAATGAAATCCACGCATTATATCCATGCTTGGCTTTAAACATAAGAATGTCTGTTCGTGATTCTTGAAACGTGACTGTGAGATGTTAAATTTTACTAGGCTGAATTTTTATGTTGGAATTAAACTTCGCATAATTTCATTTTAATAAAATATTATCGGCTGCTCTTCTGTTAATGGCCAGTAGCCGCGGTAGCCTAAAGGCCGTATCACTCGTATATTTTTCTTACAACTTTTTCGCCCAATTTTCCTCCCAATCTGAGGATGAAAGGTTGCCGTAAACAAAACGACATGCTCTGACGTCAGCCGCGTTCTATTACACGCTGATTTCTCTGTTTCGGAAAACTAACATCCAATATTATTTCTTTTATTTCTCTCACGCTTTTTTTGATGGGCATTCACGGAATTGGAGCACTATTCTGTTTAAAATGTTACACGCCGTTAAAATATTATACGCCATATCTGGTGCGTTTGACGATACCGAAGCCGCCGTTTTGTTTATGATGTAGGGCGCCGAAGATCCCCATTGGCTGGAATTTCATGCAACTTTTATTTGGAACAACTTTTTCAGCTCAGTGAGAAAAAGTTGTTCAAAAACCGTTGCTACGGTAACTAGGTAGAAATTGGTTGGAAAATTTTCTCGAAACGTGTACGTGTGATAAGACCTTAATGGTTATGTTCACGAACTCGTGGTGTTGCCGTGATAGCCTAGTAGTAGTTGGGAGAGGGGGTGCCAGCTCAGGTGTCGTCCTCGTCGCTTGACCGTGGCTCAAAATTAAGAAATCTGTCCCCTGTATCCCTCGTTTTGCTAAAAAGTGCGACGTTAGTTAATTTAGAAAACCGGCTAAAATGTGCAATGCCTAACTTAAGTATAGATTTATAAAAATTAAGAGAATGAATGAATAAACAAGTGTTTCATTAATTGAGTATTAATTACACAAAATCTCTCTCTCACACAGTGTAACATGTACTTTACATTATTTTAAAGGCATGTTTATCTATAATACTGTCCGCTGTAACGTTGCGCGTCATCAAAGAGGCCCCTGAAACCATTTCGGCTGGCCAGGCCTGATCTAGATTTTCAAAATGGGGAAGCGGAGAGGGCAAGATTTAATACCACTATGTATTTTATTATTTTTTTTATTGAAAAGAAAAAGGAAGCTGATTCATTTCGTTTCAAACCCACTCAAATGTTCTAACCTTGAAAGTACCATCTTTGAAAGGAAAAAAAAAAAGGTGGCGTATTAATCACTCGGAAGTCAATGACATTGAATTAGAATGACGCAAACAAGCTGTATTCTTAGGACTGTAAACATATTTCTTCATGTAAATAGAACCCGTCGTTAATAAGTGGACCAAACGTTACGCTGTCCAAGAACACTTTCCCCGTTGAATTATGCCCATTGTTTTTGATGTCTGCGATCCACCTCTGAGGAGGAGCACGTGGGCGGCAAATCGCTCCGAGATGCGCATCTTGGGATCGTCCCACGCCTCTCTCTTGGGCTTTAAATAAAAATCTTTTCTCCCCCCAAGATAGCGCCCGTATGTCATTCGGGCGAGCGTTATCTTTTCATGCGTTTCCGTTCCTTTCCGATGTGAGAGAAGTTTGTTTATTATATAACCATAGAAACCGCTTTTAATTAATGGGCCTTTTATGGAGCGTGGCCTTCCCGGAAGTCGGACTTTTCTTCCAGATCTCTCAGATAGGGAGAGTTATAAGTTACTGTTGTGGCCATCTGGTGTTTCTCTCGCTAGTGCTACCTGTTATTATTTCTGTCAGTTTTGATTAGTTTAGACCTCGCAATCAGGTCGCATGCCAGCCCAAATCTAATTATGTCCATGTGGACTTAGACAGGAATATCCACCGGTCTTGTATTATTTCGCTATGCCTTGTGTTTGTATTAAGCGAAGTACGAAAGAAATTGTTATTGTTGAGTCGGATCTGATGGAATCGTCGAAGTCAGCTTCGAAGAAATAGTATGTAATTACAGTGGTGCACACAAGGGGGTGTCCTAGGAGTCCGGACCCCTCCCAAAGCCCTTGATTTTTTTCCGATTGATTATAATTCTTAAATATATAGTACGTAAAATTTAATTAAATATTTGGTATTAATGATTAATTTTATTAATTAATGCTAATTATTTATTCAAGTATTAGTTTTTACTGTTTTTTGTTCCTGAAAATCGACAAAATCAAAAGGACCATGATATAAGAATGGTGGACTTTCAACCCTGGACACCCCCTTGAAAAATTCCTGTGTGCTCTACGGTGTAATTATATAGCCTAGAGCAGTGGTCTTCCATTGTTCTGTGTTCCAAGGAACCCCTATATACAGAGGTTCCACAAGTCACAATAAAAATGGAAAAGGAAAATTATAAATGTGTGTGCAAAATGGATTCACGTTCTCTGTGAAATTTTTATAACCTCAAGTATCTGAAGCTCATCCCAGTCATTAAAACTAAAAATTTTATATATACATGACTTTATTTTGTAATACGCTTTTAACTTTTATTATAATATAATAAAAGAATATTATATAAAATGTTTTTCTATATATGTACTACCTACTGGGGATTGTAATTGTTCTATTGTTTACTGTCACGGGTTCCACGTAATTCTATATTCGTTAACGCAATGTTTTGTTCTCCTAACAGTCAACAAAGAAAAATTTTATTTAAGCTACTTTTTATTAAATAGTTGCAATTAATATAAATACGTATATACATAGGACAGAATCGCAACATTAAGTGGTCATTAATTTTTATTCATTATCATTTAAATATCGTATTGTCATCCAAAACAATCGTGTGTATAAATTTTCAGTTCAACTGAATGCTTTAAAACGTGAGAAAAAAACCTTCTCAAATTTTGACACCAGTCGCCAAAAAGCATGCCAACGTGGCTGTATTTGTATTTAAATAATTAGTTGTAATCAATTAATTTGTATTAATTATAATTAAATTATTGTATTGTCATCCAAAATAATATCATGTACATAAAATTTCAGCTCAATTGAGTGCTTTAAAATATACTTTTATTAACGATTGAAAATTCCACCAAGATAAATAAACATATAGAGAATGTGAGCTTATAGTAGGCATTGAACAAACTTCCATAATGAAGTAGAGGAAACAACACATCGATATATATATATAATCAACACTAAGTGTGTGTGGGGGGGTCCCCTACTTCCAGTATAGTTTTAAGGGTTCCGCGGGTCGAAAAAGTTTGAAGACCATTGGGTGAGAGTAGTGATTCTCTCAACCACTGTGCTGCGGCACGATTGTGTGCCGCCAAATCTTTTTAAAATTATTAATTATATAAATCCGGAACCGAATTATTTGGCCGTTTTATAAAAATAAACTAAGGGTATTCGAGGTATATTTAACTTGTGTTCTTTCGTGGATAGATGGAAATGTATGACTGATAAGTAAATTTCTTTTAAACTTATTTTATTGTTAGTGTGCCGCCAAATTTTATGATATTATTAAAAGTGTGCCTCAAAAAAAAAAAAAAAAAAAAAAAAAAAAAAGGTTGAGAATCACTGGCCTAGAGAAACAAGCAACTATTTTTTCAGTAATTGAATTGCTCCAATGGTTTGAAATGTGATAAAGAAATGTTCTTTTAATACAGGAAACCATCAACACCCCGCTTAATATGAGCATATACCAAATCCGCATTTCTTCTCTGGATAATCTCACTGTGAAAATTAAATAGCTGAGGAAATTTGAGGTGACCGACTACCTTTGGAACCGTTATTAATAATTTTTTGATATCTAGTGTCAGTTGAATTAGAATATACGTATATGTAAAGTTTTAAGAATATTTTTACGAGAAAAGTAGATTTAAGTACAAATTTTTGTTAAAAAAAAGGAAGAATGAAATATTTTCGAAACATTCTTCTTTTTTAGACAAATGTTTCTATAATATTTTGCCACATATAAGTTAGACAAGAGCTAAACTAAAATTTTTTGAATTTCTTAAGTTAGAAGTGGATTTATTCGAATTTTAATATATCAGAGTAGAGAAATTTTAGCAAAAAAACTTATTATTTTTCAGGTGATTGTAACCCTGAAAATAATATGAATTTTTCAAAGTTTAGTCCAGGCTCTGGTAGTCTTAGGTATATTGAAGCAAAATATTATTTTTATAATAAAAGCATTCTTTTAATAGAGAATGTTGTGAAAATAGCCATTCTTCACTTTTTAACAAAAAAGTGCATTAAAATAGAGGTTTTTTTTTTTTAAATAATATTCAGAAAACAGTTTTATATGTAAATTCTAATTCAAGTGATACTAAATATCAAAGATTGTCCATTTACACGCCTTTTCAAACTAACGGTTCCGAAAGTAGTCAATTATTTAACTGTTTGATGCACGATGTTTAAAAATAAATATTAATTCTTAGAGACCAAATTGTTGTCAAATTGTGAAATTTCTTTATTTTCTTCCTGAAAAAATTCATTGGTATTTTATTCATGTTCACACCGTCCTAATCTCGGAACAAGTTTAGAATTTGTAAGCTGCGGTTTTCACTTCACATTATTTCGTAATTTATTTTAACTAATTTAAGAAAACAACAGCAAATGTTCATCCTTTTGTGTTCGTGATAGTCATCACATGTTTACTTTCGTTCTCTTGCTGGACTAATTTAGTTTGCATTTTCTACGGGTGCTCTGACCCTGTTTCCTGTTACGAAAGTATTTCCAAAATTGATAACTGATCATTATTTTCATTTCACTTCGCAGAATTCTTCATGAATGAAAACAATTATCTATGACTTCTCTTCTGGGAAATACTAGAAAATTAACTCTGAATATCGCTATCCGTTTTCTACTTGTTTTCGTTCATCACCCCTACGATTATAGACGCACATTTATACAAACTATTGCAAAAAAGTAATTTTTTTTTACACTTAATTGAATTGAGAATCACTGGTATAGTTAATATTGATAAACTATATAACCTTTATATATCAGTTACTAATTAGTAGAATGTATTGTGCATATAAATAATGTGTAACAAAGGTCTAAATTCATGTGACATAACTGTATATGTTTCAAGCCAATCAGTTCATGCGTTTCACTTTTGCCAACTTTTGCTTTTTACAAAAGCATTCTTTTATAAATACATATTGGTCAATAATAGTAACGCACGTTAATGAACAAAATGAACTTGATTTTAAAGTACACTTACAGAATAAATAAATAAAAATTGAAAAGTTTTCCACAATTTTTTTTTTTAAGTCTTATTACTTAAACATCATTACCAAACTCTTAGATTTGAAATTTTATCTAAATTTCATAAGTAGACCAAATACTTTGGCAGCTCTGAATTCAATTCGTGATTGCATTTATCATCTGTGGCCGTCTTGAATTTATCCCATTATATTTGAACCGTAATAAATGAAATGGATGATTTTTCTGTAGATAACATGTGATAGTTACAAATAGTTATTAAAACGTGTTGATAAGTGCCGAATATATAAGACCATAGTAAGCTATTAATTGAATTATGGCAAAGAGCCCAAGCAAAAAGTTTTGTAAAAGTTGATCTTTTTCCAATATCCCTTGCACGAAACCTACTAACAAATAGGTAAAAATTAGTCTTTTTTTTTTCTTTCTAAATTACTTAAAATTACATAGGGACATTTACAATTTTATGTAGCTTTACATACATGTAATAAATATTAAACAGTCGTAAGGATTTTAATTGGTGAATGCATTTTTTAATACGAGCTCTTCCATTAAGGTATCCGACTACGTTCGGAACCGTGATTTTAAAAAAGCGCATAAATGGATAATTATCATGATATTTAGTGTCACTTAGATTAGAATACATGTATAAAATTGTTTTAAGGACATTTTGATAAAAAAAATTTATACAATATTTTGGCAAAAAATTAACTTAGAATAATCTTTTTTCAAAAATGTTCTCCTTTTGTGAAAAATGCTTCTATTATAATAATATTTTGCCTGTATATAGTTCAAACCTCTTTACAGAGGCTCAACTATGATTTTTGAAAAATTCGCATTATTTTCAGAGTTACAACCCATTGAAATAATGATCGGCGTTTTTTTCTTAAAATTTCTCCCCTCTGTTGTCGTAAAACATGGATAAACCCACTTCTAAGTTATATATTTCAAAAATTCTAGTTGATCCTCTGTACAGATGTCTGAGATATATACAGGCAAAATATTATTATAATAGAAGCATTTTTCACAAAAGGAGAATATTTTGAAAATGGGTCATTCTATATTCATTTTTTGTCAAAATATTGTACTTAAATAATTTTCTTATTGTAATACTATTCCTAAAACAATTTTATATACATTTTCTAATCTAAGTGACACTAAATATCATGAAAATTATCCATTTATACGCTTTTGCAAAATCACGATTCCGAACGTAGTCAGATACCTTAAGATGAGGTGGCCGTGGTAGCCTAGTGATTATGGTTTAGACCTCCTGTTGTGAATTCAAGCCCCAGTGTTACTGAACCCTCTCTGTATAGAGCAAAGGTTCCCAAACTTTTTTGTCTCATAGACCCCTTGCCATGTTTTTCAGTATGGTGTAGACCCCTGCTTAATTTATATTGAATTTTTACAAATTTATCAGCTTAAATGTCTTTTTGACAGCTAGTACTACTACTACTTTAAAAGAATTGAATTTATAACTAATGAAGTATACAGTTAAAAGTTTAAAAAGCACATGTTAATTAATTAAATTAAAAGTTAATTAATATATAAAATAACTGTTAAATCAAATAACCAAACAACACACAATTGATTTTAATGGGAGGGATGAGTCTGGCGCTACAACAAATTTTCAACATTTAGTATCAATCTTGTCAGGTTTAATCTTAAATCTCCTCTGTTAGTAGTATCCAGTTTCTTTTTTTCTTTTTTTTTTTCTGGTTTTGAGATTGGCAACTGTGCTGAATAATTTAGGAAAAATAATTAAAAATTTCCTCACGATATTCCATAATTCGGGACAAATAACAGGTTTGCTATAGCCCTCGTGTTGCATTACGGTGCGACGTTAATTAAACACTCAATTACTTTAAGATGAGGTGGCCGCGGTAGCCGAGTGGTATAGGTATCGAACCGTGGCTTGCCTTGTCACGAGTTCGAGCCTAGTACCACTAAAGACCCGCCGTGTAGGGCAGCAATGCACGTTAAATCTGTCGAGAGCTGAAACTTCCTCCCGTTGGTGTAGTGTGGTAGTTAGGAGAGGGGGTGCCAGCTGAGGTGTCGTCCACGTCACTTGACCTTGGTTCAAAATTACGTGGTCCGTCGCCAAAAGCCCTCGTGTAGCTGAACAGTGCGACGTTAATATTCAATCAATCAATCAACTTTAAGATGAGATGTTGGTCACAGGTGCATCAATTGGTATGTTGCTATTGTATTACTTTACATATCTGCTACGTAAGTCGACAGTATATTAAAGCATTGTGATTTATTATTTTTAGGTCTCAAAATATTTATTCCTTATTTAATATAAAATTCATAACTGTGAAAGAAGGCAAGCTGCAGGGGGAAAAAAAACACGTGTTTGAAAAATTTATATCATTCATCTCATAGAATGAAGATTGGGAAAGAATTTTCATTTCCAAAACGTGAACACGCATTTTAATCCATTTACGTACAATAACTATTCAGTAATTCGCATTTCATTTTCGTATTGTTATATTTCGATTGTTTTATTAATTAGTTCCGTCTTCTTCGGTTGCTACTATTATTGTACAAAATAATAGAAAATTACTTGATTTTTTTTTTTTAAAGTTTAAAGCTATCCTTCTATATGACGCAAATGATTTTATAACTAACAGCGCTCTTACGACATCGTTTCAGGTCGAGATTATTATTGTAAAAATGATGCTTTGCAAATAACTGTTGATAAAAAATTTATTTTACGTCATTTCACTAATGATGTATGAAATTATTTTTTTTTTAATTTCAATTTCCTTTAACTCAGCATTTATTTATTCACATATTTGTATCATGCCAATCATTGTTTTAAAAATGATCATTAAATTTCAATCCTTGTTTTTTTAATTTAGTGAATTACAATGTGCAGCTATAAGAATGATCTGTTTTTAAATATAATTTTTTTAAAACTTCAATATATATTCTTATTCCTTGTTTTTCTTTTTCTAATAGTAATATTTCTTTATCTCTGTGTCCTATCCAAACTTGCATTGATTAGTATGTTTATGTGAATAGGGAAGTATTTTCAATTTGAACTATACCGTTCATCTTATTTCTCTCCATTGCTATATTTGCTAGGAGTAACTATTTTCACCGTTATATTAACAGAGCTCCTATTGGCGAGAACCCAACATTCTATGTAGTTGAAACATAACCACCCATAATGGCAAAAACGTGAACTCATGGAAGCATTCCTGGAGCTAAGACTTCACTTACATTAATGGGCTCTGGTGGCGAAACCGCAATACGTGCCTCGATGTGAGCAATGAATCATTGGGCTGAATAAACTTGTATGTTTTTTTAAAGGCAGTGAAAACAACAAAAAGCTAATCGATTTATTCGAAAACGTTAAGGTTAGCGTGTCCAGTGTAACAACAAGGTTTTCGTGAGGTTTTGGAATTTAATTCATTGTCCATATTGAATTATATATTTTTGTAACTAGAAAACTGTGTGCAAATATGCTGTTGGTTTACATTTTGCTTCACTGTTTTGTGTATTGTTTTTCTTGGGATATATGAAATTGAAATTCTCTTCTTCCAAAAAGAATAAAGATCATATTTATTGTGCCTTCTTGTAAACATTAGTTATAGAATAGAGAATGTAATTTAAATCTGGCTAGCTTTTTTTCATAAAATTGTTCTTCTCTTTCATTTTCTTAATCATAGCTATTATTTATAGTATAATTAGTATTAGATTTAAGACTTGTTCGTGAAAATAAATGAACTAAATTCGTGTGACGTCATAGTCATATGATAAATACAATCTAGCATTTTCAGCCAGTTAGTTCATGCACCTTGCTGTAACCAACTTGCTTTTTACAAAAACTTTCTTTAAAAAAAATACATATTCGTTTACAATAATAAGTTAATCGGTAAATGAAATACACTTGATTTAAAAATAAATGTATAATATAAAAATTAAAAAAAATTTTTTTTTTGAAGAGCCTTAATATTTGAACATTTTTACCCCAGTTCTCAAATTTGAAATTTTGTCTAAAATGTACAAATAGAACAAGTACTCAGGCAGCTTTGAATTCAATGAAGAGAACGTGATTGTGCATTTATCATGTGACTGTCATGAATTTAGCCCATTTTTCTGTGTGTTATGAATTCTTGTGTGTTTGATTACTTAATATTTTATAACCGAATTATAAATGATTCATATTTATCGACTTATTATCCCATGATTTATATTTTAATTCAGTGCTTTTAGTAGAATCTATTTGGATAATCCATCTCGTTTAAAAAAGATATCGACCACGAAACGGTTTTTATTCTTTCGTGTAAGTCTTGATTACAGCTGGATCCTGGAAAAGATTCTACTTCTGCACATGCCGCCGTGTAATTTTCCTTTGCTTGGGGATATATTTTTTTTTCAATCGAAAGATAAGTCTCCTATTTGCTTTTGCGCTTATATTTGTGTTTACTATTTGCGAATGATTGATTTAGAAATCTTTGTAAGTGAAAATAAGTTTTTGTTCGTTTTATTTCCAACTTTTAACCGAAAATTTGGTTGTTGTCGGAAGTTCTGATTCGGAACTACGTTCGGAACCGTGATTTCAAAAAAGCGCATAAGTGGATAATTTGCCTGATATTTAGTGTCACTTAGATTAGAATACATGTCAAAAATTGTTTTAAGGACATTTTGACAAAAAAATTATTCATATACAATAGTTCGCAAAAAATTAACTTGGAATAACCTTTTTTCAAAACGTTCTCCTTTTATAAAAAATGCTTCTATAATAATAATATTTTTCTTAGATAAAGTAAAGACTTCTCCAGATAGTCTCAACTAGGATTTTTGAAAAATTCACATTATTTTCAGAGTTATCACTCATTGAAATAACTATCGGCGTTTTTTTTCTTAAAATTGCTCCCCTCTGTTGTCATAAAATATGGATAAACCCACTTCTAAGCTATATATTTCAAAAATTCTACTTGAGCTTCTGTACAGAGGTCTGAGCTATATACAGGCAAAATATTATTATAATAGAAGCATTTTTCACAAAAGGAGAATATTTTGAAAATGGGTCATTCTATTTTCATTTTTTGTCAAAATATCGTACTTAAATAATTTTTTACTGTAATACTATTCTTAAAACAATTTTATATACATTTTCTAATCTAAGTGACACTAAATATCATAAATATTATCCATTTATACGCTTTTGCAAAATCATGGTTCCGTACGTAGTCGGATTCCTTAAAGATCCGTCGTGAGGAATAAAGGTGGGGGGAGAAAAGGGGATGTTCCCGGATAATAAATGGAACTGGGTATGAAGTCTTGATATGCGTGATGTGAAAGGTTAAGAGAGAGGGGCATCAGTTCAGGTGACGTCCTCATCCTCTGAACGTGGGTTTATAAGTGCAAGGATCGTTGTCAATAACCCTTGTGAGTTTGGTTTAAACCAAGCAATCATTTATCCTTATCCTGTTTATAAACATAGCGTGAACTTGCATTTTATCTTTAGCTAATATGATGCTTCTAATAATGTAAAATGACAGATTTAAAAAAAAAATATGTAGTACTTTTTGTCGCTGAAAAATGCTTCATTGTGCAATTCAAATGTATAAGATAAATGTTTCAACATACGAGACCCGTGCTCATGTTTGATAGTTTACTAAAAATTCAGAAGCATTCAATAAAATATGCGATTTTTCAGTTAAACTTAGAATACATTTATTACTTTTATATGTATATATATTGTACATAAGTTTGTGAATAGGAAAAAATAGGGTTGGGGGGAAATAGTTTAACAAAGGAGTTGCATGTTTAAATGTATTTTTTTGTTTGTTAGTGAGATTCGAATGTTATAATATAGAGCAGTGTCCTGTAGTAAAAAATACTTCGAATGTAGTTTTCTGTTCTTTGATAGGATCTGCTTTAAAATTTTGCTTCCGTATATTCATTGGAGTATCTCCGATACGTTATATTTTATTTCTGGTTAAAAAACTTAGAAAATTAGTGAAGTTTTTTTTAAAAGATTATTATTATTTCATGTTAACATGATTAAAGTTTTCTTATTGATGCTTTTCTTAATTATCCTCCGTATCAAGTGGTGTAATCGAAAAGCAAAAAATTTTTTCGTCCAAACTACATTCGACTACATTGAAAACCAAAAGTCCATCAAAATTTTCGATCAAAATTCACGTTTCGTTTTTGTCTTCACATTTTAAAACTTTTAGCTTTCTAAAACTGTTCAGATTGTGCGATAATTAGGAGGAATTGTTTACAGGTGTTTAAAATACTACATCTGCCAGAACAAACTTGTCATAAAATTCAAACGCGTTTTTCTGAAAATCGTATGTGGCCGCGGTAGCCGAGTGGTATAGGTATCATGGCTGGCTTTGTCACGAATTCGAGCCCAGTACCACTGAAGACCCGCCGTGTAGGGCAGCGATGCACGCTAAATGGTGTCGTCCACGTCACGACCATGGTTCAAAATGACGTGGTCCGTCGCCAAAAGCCCTCGTGTAGCTAGCTCAACAGTGCGACGTTAATATTCACTCACTCACTGAAAATCGTATTTTTACAAAGCTGGTATTTCGAATGCGATATTTTCAACAACCAATAGAAATTCTTGCATGCAATTTAACACAAATATTTTCAAGTTTATTCTCAAGGGAGAAATTAATAATGTGTTTATTGAAGTTGTGGATTTCGCTCTTAAAATATTGAATGTCATGAATTCCTATAGTTTATACCTTTGATTGGCTATAACTTTTTACTCGATAGAAATAATTTTAATTTTTTCATTCATGAGGAATGTATTTCAAAAATGTCGCAGTAATTTTTTTTATTGGAAAGTGTAAAATGTGCTTTAAAACAGAACACTTGAAAAAATTCCAAAATTAGATTTTTCTTATTGCATTTATTATTATTATTGTGCATGCAAACAAACCAAAAAAGTAAAAATTTTAGAATGTTTTAAAACTTTTAAAAGTGAGACTTCGAACCTAGTGGATACGTTAAATATTTTTTTTTCTCGTGATAACAAAGGCGTGCTTCATTGCTTATTATAATTAACCAATCTTGTTGTAATCAAAAATCACATCTGCAGAACAAATTATGAAAATTAATAACACTCAAGTTATTTCTCGTCTGGATCAAATATATCTCCTATAGAGTGGTTCAAAATTTACTAGTTAATATGAGCGGCTTTTATTTTTGCATGGGTTGTCAGTAAAATCGTCGCAGATAGAATACACTACCACATAATATTAAGTCGTTACAATACTATTACTGCAGAACATGCAACTATTATTTAACTTTCGTTTTCAATACCCTAACAAATTAAAGTAATTAATTCAAAATATGATTGATAACACATATAAAATTGTAATCATTATGCTAATTGATATTGAAAAAGGAAATTGTATACCCTGTTATAAATAATTTCCTTTCATTGGTACTCACGAGAACACAACTTTTCTAGAAATCTTCGTGCTTTCTCGCATGTGTTACTCAAGTCCCTCCTTGTAAACAACCCTACACAAAAATAGCAATTTTCACTTCACATTTTACCCACACCCGAGGAGTGAGGAGGGGGGGGAGCAATTCTATTGGCGGGGTACGGAAGGGTGGGGGGAAATAAGATGACTGATTCGGCTGTCTTGTTTTTCTCTCGACCATCTCGAAGCCCCACTTGTTCCAGAGCGTGGGAAGCCACATCGAAGGGACCGGCCATCCCGCCGCCATCAGACGACGACACACCTGTGCCTTCGAACGCCCACGCAGCTCCCTTACTACACCTACATGTGGAAGACCTCCTCTGCACACGATTTGAGAAATGGGATTATCGAAACGCTTTCGTATACTTATAAGTAAAAGTGCTTTATGGAATTACGACTTATTTGCTGTTTGCCAAATGGTAATGAAAGTGGTCTCCAGGGTGGCTAATCTGTTGTCCAGCCGAGGATGAGTCAATTTTGTTGTCTAATTATATGCTGGGAAGAAAGGCTTTTAGCCAAGATTACTTTTAATGCGATTTGGTTTACTTTTAATGAAATGTGAAATCCGTTTAAAGGTTTTCGTGGTACACGACTTTGTGGCGTCGAAAGAAATTGTTTGCTTTTCGAAGTCTGGAATTGAGTACTGATGTTATAAACTGATTATATACGTATAATAAGAATTAAATTTTCTGTACTTTTTAATTCCTCTCCCTTCCATTAAGGTGCTGGAAATTATATATGTATATATATATATATGATTTATCTCGGAATAAGGGATATGCTCGTATAAATCGGTGGATTTTAAAATGAGATTTGCGTGTCATTTTACAGGTAAACCGGCTAATTTCTTTTCCTACAAAACGATGAATAATTTTGAATAAGAACCTTGTATGAATGTTAATTTAAAAGGGGAGACAAAAATGAAACATTTATTTGAAAATTCTGCAGAGAATTGAGGGACTCTTTTATGTGGAAATGGAAACTGAAATAGTATCTAACGACACAAATATCTGATATCATTATTATGAATTCCATAGTTAGTCGTATTATAAAAAAGCTTTATCTAATGAATGTTATCATCATACCAGTAAAAAAAGGGTGTTTGTACGTAATTAAAACATCAGAAAAGCTGTGCTTGAGTGGACCGATTCTGTGGTTAAATTAAATTTAGTTATAAAAAAGAATGGTTGCTCTATTCTACTATTCTAATTAATAGTCACATTGGATTTGAAACATCTTACTCACAAAATATAAGCTTTCATCGCTAAACAGCAATGGGTAAAAATGCCGAAGTAATTGTTTCATGGCATCGAAACTCAAAATTACGCACGAAAGTTCTTCGGCCTTTTGTGGATAGGTGTTACATATTTGCGTACCATTGTCTTACACATGTTTTAAGAATATATTGTAATATGTTGGTGGACGCGAACTCATGGCCGGCATGTCATGAGTTTGAGTCCTAGTGTCACTGAAGATATGCCGTGTAGAGGGACTGATGCACGTTAAACCTGTCGAGGCTCAATCTCCTCCCGTCTGCGTGGTGTGAACGTTCGGAGAGGGGGCGCCAGCTCGGGTGTCGTTCTCGCCACTTGACCGTGGTTGTAATTACGAGGTCCGTCACCAATAACCCTCGTGCTGTTTTATAGTGCGACGTGGGGAAAAAAAATACTCATTCAAAAATGTTGTAAATTCAAGCAGCATATCGATCTAGTTCCTTTAAAATTGGAATAAAGATGCGCTGAAATTTATCAATATTTCACTCTTCGAATGGCTTGTGATTTGTTTTTAATCACATTGTATTTATAGGAGCATGTTTAGCACAATTGCTTATTTTGTAGTTTTCGAGTGTGTATGTTATTTTGAAAGCGCTAAAAAGTGGAACCTCTTTAACTGAGAAATCATGGCCGCATTTTTTATGAATGTCATTACGAGATTCGAGTGAGTTTCTAGAAGTTATATAATGCGCGTGTGTGTGTATGTGTGGTTGTTGATAAAATGGAACTGGGCCTCTAAGGCTTAATATTACTGTGGTGTAGAAGTTAATAGAGTGAGGTCAACTAAAGTGCCACTTGATCAAGTTTTTGAATTGGTTTAGCTTATGCGACGTACATGTCACTATATTATTGAGGGTCTTAAAATCATCGCTGGCCAATAAGTTATGCCAGCTGAAATAGTTTATTCACGCAAATTTGGATGTGAAACTTATCAGGTTTCTGTTTATTTGGCCTTTTAGTACTTAAATAAGTATTGACTTATTTAATCCTGTATGAGGAAATTGCCGAATCAATTGGGTTTCTATGGATTAAAAAATGTATTGGTTAATATCTGTGAATATATTATAACTTTAAGACTTTTTTTGAGACATGTTTTTTAAATAAGTGTTTCGAAATACAGTTGTGGCAGCGCTGTGATCGTTATTCCGTGCATGCGCTCTTTTTTGCCTTCTATTATCTAGCTTCAGACGCCATTACGGAATAATTCGATTGCGTATACGTTAGTTTACACGTGTTAAAAATCCCTTCAATTGTAAAAAAAAAATGCTGCTTCCAAAACATAGCAGCTTCCAAAAATCACAGATTACTAAAAAGTGTTTTGAAGGTATTGAAAAAGGCTGGAAAATGAGAGAGATAAGAAAATACGTCAAAACATTGTAAAATGGCCTTACAAATGTGTACTGTTTGGAGTGTAGTGTGCAGAGAGAGAGAGATCGTCCGTCCGTGCCGAAAGTTGCGGGGAAAATATGAAAAAGAAGACGCTATGATTTCATCGTTGTGTAATGATTTCCCCAAATTTCAAAAAGTGTTCGCTGTAAAGCTGATTGAAAGCTTTCATTGTTGGAAGTGTGCTTGAACTGGGTTCCAAAAGTGCAGACCGAACGGCTAAAAAAATCAAATGTTTAGTCAGTGCATCGACTTTCCTCATCTATGGAGATGAGCTTAGTAAAATTGTTTTGTGACATTCATGGTGTGGATTTTCTGTTTCGAGGCGTCACAGTAATTTACTAACACTGAATCATGTTTTCACATGACGCTGAATATCATTTATTTCTAGTACTGACAAAAGCACCTGAATGGTTACAATGTCAAAAAAAGTCTTGCTGGAGTTGCTAGTAAACTAGACGGCAAACTTTTGTGAGAATGATATTCAAAAACTGGTCGTCCGATACGATTAACTGCTTTAATATTGAAACTTATGAAATAAATTAAACTAAGCTTTTATCATTAGGATGAATTCGGGGATAAAATAAGTAGATGAATTCTCTTTTAAATGTCATTCCGTAGCCATTATGTTTTACTGGAATTAATTTGTGTGTGTGTGTAATTTACATTCTCAGCACTCGTTTCTACGTAAATTTTTCGTATGCTTTATTCCAACGCTACAGAATAGGACATAAATTCGTGATATTTCTTCGGAGTGCGGTAGCCTTGTAGTCATGGTCAGGAAACTTGTGGTCCTGTAGAGGGTCTGGTGTGCATTAAATCTTTTGTGACTCATGTTGACGTGGTGCGGAAGTTAAGAGAGTAAAGTGTTATTCTCGTCGCTTAACCGCGCACCTTCCTCGCCGTTAACTCTCGTGTTGCCAAAGATGTTGGGGATGTTTGTTCTGGAGCACCTGATCTCTGCTGAGATCTTAATCTCCTTTCTGTGCTTTAAAGGGTAGTGACATTCGAACTTGGTTTGCCCTTTTTGTGTTTAAAGACTAGTGTTTTAGATAAAAATAAAATTGCCAGTACCTAAGATGTTAAAGGTTATACTTTTATGCCGGAGAGCGCAAATGGAAGGGAGAAAGTGGGTGGGCCGACTGCAGGGGAGGAGGTCGGCATGCCGCACTCCTCCATCTGCCGTCGGGATGCAGGGGGTTTCGCCGGAGCGAGCGTATTTCCGTGAAATTGTGAGCTGTACGCCCGACCAATCGGGGGACAGCTACTCGTAAGGGGGTGGGGCTCGGAGAGCTAGTCTGGGAGAGCAGAGGGAATGAGGAGAGAAGAATCTGGGTGGGAGAGGGTGTCTCCCTATTGGCTGAGCTGCTCGTCTCCTATTGGAGGGTCGAGTTTTTCAGGAAGAAATCAGTAGGATTGCGGAGAAGGTAGTTAGAGAAGGATGTTTCTGGGTCTGTTGAAACTTGGATCAGGGGTGTAATTTTCAATTTTTCTTAATGTTCTGTTGTCAATTTTATCAAGGTTAGTAAAGAATTTGATAGCTATTTTTCGGATGGTTTCCCGAATGGTTTGGAGTTCGAGCGCGGATCTAAGATCCGCGTTCCTCACAAACCAAGGGGAGTTTGTTAGTCGCCGAATCAGGACATTTTGGGCAGTTTCCAGTAGATTCATGTTATGATTAGTAGCATGTCCCCAGACCGGGGAGGCGTACATAATTACTGGTCTGATAATGGAGGTATAGATAAGCATTCGGTTTTTAATAGATAACGGAGAATTTCGGGTGAGATAGGGGTCGTAAATGTGAGCCAATGCTCTGAATTTATTTCTGATGTTAATGATGTGAGGCCTGAAAGTTAGGTGTTTGTCGAGAGTAACACCTAGGTAATTTACTGATTTTGACCAGGGAACCGGGTGGTTGTGGACGTGTATCTGTGGCGGGTATGGAGTGCTGTTCCCAGTAGGGAAGAAGACTGCTTCTGTTTTGGTTGGGTTTATGGAAATTTTCCATTTTTTGTACCAGTCTTCTAACTGGGCCAGATGACGGTGTAAGAAGTGTGTAATGCAAATTTTGTTCGCGCTTTGAGCCAGGATCGCTGTGTCGTCTGCATAAAGGCAGACGGTTGTGTGCCTGGTTTTTGGGATGTCGTTTATGTAAATGTTGAATAAGGTCGGTGAAAGGAGGGCCCCCTGCGGGGCTCCAGCTTTTATTCTTTTTGTCGTGGAGTGTGTGTCGTTCACTCTGACTGAAAAGCTTCTATTAGAGAGAAAAGACTTTATGATCAGGGTTAGTTGGGGGGGAGTATTAATTTTGATGAGCTTGTAGAGCAAGCCCGCATGCCAAACACGGTCGAAGGCCTTCTGGATATCCAGGAATATGGCCCCCGTGTGTTTTCGATCTTTGAGGCCGGTTTTAATGTACTCAACTACTCGAAGCAACTGGTGCGACGTGGATAGTTGAGCACGGAAACCATGCTGTTGAGAGATTAGTATTTTGTTAGATTCGAGGTGAAAGTTGAGTCTCGAGAGAATGAGTTTCTCTGCGAGTTTAGAGAGGACAGGAAGGAGACTGATTGGTCTGTAAGAATCGGGGGAGCTGCGAGGCTTTCCCGGTTTTAGTATGGGTGTGATAGAGGCATGTTTCCAGGAGTCCGGAAAATGCCCAGTCTTAAAGATATTTGAAATAAGGAAGGTTATTTGAAAAATCACCTGGAGGGTGAGATTCTGAAGCATTTTGTTAGTGATTCCCTCCCTGCCCGGAGCGCGTTTAATTTTCGCATTCTTAATATAATTAAGAATCTCCGAAGGCATGGGGGGCGGTCAGGGGGGGGCGTCGAAGTTATTTTCATTTAGAAAATAGTTTTCGGCGACCCTGTGCGACGGTAATGAACACTCATTCATGTAACACTTCTTTGAATATAATAGTGATATAACATCTTGATTTCAACAGATAGCGTTGTATTTTGTTGCATTACGCGTTTCTTTAAAAACTAATTCATTTCCCTCTTCTGCATCGTATGTTCTTCATTGGTTAGTCGAATTTTAACTGGTAAAGCGGGGGAGAATATTTATTAAATGTTTCTTAACGCAATAAATTGATAAAAAGATGTACATACCACCGAAGTATATGTTGATATCGGGACATGTTGCTATTCTGAAAAAGTTTTCAGTTTGATAGTAACAGCTGAAGTCGCGAAATTTGCTTTCTCCGTCTCGGTATTATGTTTAATTTTCACACTGAACTGGGCCTCTTTCTTCATCTGGAAAATTCCGTCCCAATTACCTGAATGCAATGCAAGATGGCAAAATCCTTCCTCGATATCCCATACATTACATTAAGCAAAGCTATCCATATAATAACTTGTTTTGGATTAGTATTGTACGGTGATGCTAGATTTCACGAGCAGTTTTATTCAGTACCAGTTCTCATTGCTAATTTGATATCTCGGTTGAATAACGAATTGTACATCACTTGATTTTATGAATTGAAACTTATTTTTCATGGGTGTTTTTCAAGGGGCTAAATTCATGTGACGTCATAGCCACGTGATAAATGCAATCACATGTATCCGACCAATCACATCATGCGCCTCATAGTTGTCAAATTTTGCTTTTTATTGAAGTTTCTTTTTAAAAGTATATATTTGTTTACAACAGTGGCAAACACGGAAATTTTTCGGGGGAGGGAGGAGGGCGTCGAAAGTCCATCATTCGCCAAACATTCTTTTGATTTTGTCGATTGCCGGGAACAAAATACAGTAAGAAATTAATTATTCAATAAATAATTAGCCTTAATTAAATACATAATTAAATAATAAACAAAATAACAAAAAATAGTATAATAAATTAAATATCAAATAATTAAATTTTGCGTACTATATTTATACAGTCGGACCCCTATTTGACGAATTCATCGGTACCGAACATTTTGTTCGTTAAATCGGGGTTATTCATTATATCGGGTCCAAACAAAATACAAATTTTTTTCGCTTAACTTTTTCTATTGGCAATTACACAGAAAACATCCATAATTAGAAATAACAAACTTTTTATTCAACAGCTAAAAATACTACTGGCGAATTATTATGTACCAGTTAATTGGAAGTTTTAAAATGCTGACTAATAGATGTTTGACAGTCTTTCGGATTTATGACTCGAAAGAGTTCTTTTTCCGACTTTTTAGCAGAGAATAAAATACTGTATCATTTACATCCTGCTGCATAAGGTATGTTTTCACAGTTTCCATAGAATGTAAAGCATTAGAAAATGTAAGAGTTCTGATTAGAGTTTCATTATTAATTTCTGCATCAGAATCGCCATTCATTGGCTTCGACAAATCGACCATTTCCTGAAATTCAGCTGCACAGATAGGCAGTCCATCACATCAAATGTAATATAATCACGAAAATCGTAAAATATCCTCTACGTTGTGGAGTGGGATGAGATGAGAAAGGACTTTCCTGTCCTATTCAAGACTTACACGATATTTTACTCATGATTCATCTGCACCCTGTACCGTCGAAATTGGTTACTTAAAAGAAAAACCTTCATTCTGTTCCCGACAAAAAGGATGTTAATTAAAAAAAAATTTAACTTTTTCTAACAAAAAAAAATTGGATGTTGAAATAAATCGTTAATTCGTGGTTTATTAGTTATTAAATAGGAGTTGTTACCTTCATTTAATCTGAAAAGAGAAAAATTCGTTAAATCGGGGTCCGTCTGTATGTAGAATTATAATGAATCGAAAAACGAATCAAGGGCGTTGGGGGGCGGAACCGTGAACTCCCCCTTCTTGTGTGCGCACTGGTTTATAACAATAAAGCACATAGGTATACAAAATGCGCTGGATTTAAAAGTACTTGTATAATGTAAGAATTAAAATACTTAAACATTTTAACCTAATTTTCAAATTTGAAATTGTATCTGGATTTGATAAGTCTGTCATTTTTAATTCAACAGGAAACACGTGATTATGCTTATCATGTGACTGACATGAATTCAATCTATTGTCATTATTCCCAGTTAATGAAAGAACGATTTTTTATTTCGAATTATCTGGAAACTGATTTATACTTTATTACATAATCAGATCTCATGACAAATAATGCAGCCGAGTGACTTCATGAAAATAATTATTTATTCTAGAATCACATATATTGTGTAATTGAATCAATTTATTGAAAATCAATTTAAACTTAGAATTAATGACTTAATTGACTGAAAAACTTATTCTTTTTTTATGACATCGTTGCGAAAAGTATGTTGTGAATAATGAAGTATTGCATTATAAATAACTCAGAAATAAACATCGTAAACTATTCATTTAAAGGAAGAGAATTATTTCAGTGTCCAATTACTTTTAATTAAGAACATCGAGATGTACAGAAATATCAATAAGAAACATCAGGAATCTTGTTTTAAACTATAGATAAATTGTAATTAATTACAACTAAAATGTAGAAAAACTAAAGCAATGTTTTTTAAAAAGGCGATGAATTTTTTTTAAAAAAAACGTTACCTGTTCTAATTATTTTGCTTCTGATAGTTTTTTAACTGAGCTTTAAATAATTACAATTTCTTTGTGTATGGAACATTTCGAAAACTGAGAAAGTGGAATAAAATTGAAAGATTATACTTTGAAATGTTTGAGATTCAAGAACGGGAAACCTAATCCAGTTTAGTATTAGAAACACAATTATGATAATTGAGTTTCATTCAATTCCTACTATTAACTCACACTCTCTATATATTTATCTTGGTGGAATTTTCAATCGTTAATAAAATACATTTTAAAGCGCTCCATTGAGCTGAGATTTTATATACTTGATTATTTTGGATAACAATACAATAATTTAATTATAATTAATAAAAATTAATTGATTAAAACTAATTATTTAAAGAATTGCAAATACATAGCCACGTTGGCATCATTTTTGGCGACTTGTGTCAAAACTTGAAAAGGTTTTTTTTTCTCACTTTTTTAAAAGCATTCAATTGAACTGAAATTTTATGTACACGATTGTTTTGGATAACAATACGATACTTTAATGATAATTAATAAAAATTAATTACCACTTAATGTTGTTATTCTGTCATATGTATATACCGTAAAATCCGGCGTATAACGCGCACCCATACTTTCAAGAGGCATTTTTTAATTTTTAGGTATATTCGCCGTATAACGCGCACCCCCTTTTTTACGAAGAAATCTGAAACATTAGTATGCATTGCTCTTATGTTTTGAAATCATTTATTCGAGGTATTATTCCAAATTTTTTAAAAAAATAGTATATTTCTAGAACTACATCTAAATAAACAGCATTTCGATACAAATAGAAGGAAATTTTTTTTATGTTCATCTCTTTTATTATTTTTAAAGTTATACCCGGCGTATAACGCGCACCCTTAAACTTCAATCTTACTTTTTTGTGTTAAAAGTGCGCGTCATACGCCGAATTTTACGGCATCTACAAGGTGATTAATACAAGTTGACTGACATTAATTTTCAGTCTATGATGAGAACTTCAAAAAGCAATTTTACTGCTGAATATTATAAAATGTCGAAAAGTGTGATAAGGTACATTTGTCTCATTAAACTGATTCTAAAATAAAATGTGTTTGCAGCGTTATAAATTAACGCAACAAATGCGTTGAATAAACTGCCACTTGTTTTTGCAAATTTATTGATTTATGTGGTGCAATTTATACCTTTTCTGAGATGCAAAGTTAACTCATGAGTGCAATCATTTTAAAAAGTACGGCCATCCGTTATCCTTTGCTTCCACAATCTGGCCCTAGAGTCATGACAAATTGCTCATCCCTGTTCTAGAAGTATTTGAGGCGAATCTTTCGATTTTTAACCATCATTGAATAAAAAAGATATGCCGATACCTCTTCCACCAAATTTCCACGCTTCACCACGTGAAAAACTTCGAAACTTCTCTGAATTTTACGTGAACTCGCATTCTCTTATGTTCTTATTAGCATCGGTTTTTGTATGAAACAGAATTGTGTGTTTGCCCACTCATTTGTAAGATGTGTACCTTTTACGATAAACTCTTGTAATTTTCTGCGTGATTCCTACGTTTCAAAGCAAAACCATATACCAATTGAATGCTAAATGCCGTGTTATGTATTCACTAACGAATTCAAACGTTGCTTTTTATAAATCCTGCAAAATATTGACTTCAGAATGTACCCATTTAACCTTCACTTAAAGTTCTAACCTTCAGACACCGCGTAAAAGCAGTAAAGAAAAACGGCTGCTGCTGCTGCTACATTCATAACGCTGCAAGTACCTTACCTCGTGTTTACGATCACCATCGCTCGTGCAGCTGTATCGAAGCCTGATCACATAGAGGAGGGTGTTATAAAATATCTCCTTCGTCTTATTTTCGATTTCTAAGGCACTCTTCCACCTCCCTCGCACCCCGAGTAGCGGGTGTACCCCTGGGTACAGTAGTAACTGTGGGGGATGATGCTGTAACAAGGGACAGGACGTCCTCCGTTGTGCATGCATCCGGGATGCGGGGAATCACTTTGGATGCAGGATAAATAAACCACTCCTGCATCTGCTCCCATCCGCCCGCTATTTTCCATTTTTTTGCGCAACACTCTCGTGTCAATAGACGAGGCATCGCTTTTGTGGGAGAGGATTTTCGGTTTCATTTACCTGGGGGAAGGCGGGGATCGATGTATCTGTAGCGCAGATCATTGAAGTGGGAGGGGTGCTTTCCTGTATTAATGACTCAGGGGGGCTACTGGGAGGTTTCTATTAAATGCAACCACGCGGTATGTTGTGTTCACTTCATTTATTATTTCGGGATCGTGGTGGGGAATAATTAAAGTTGCAATCCGTTGGCCTTCTTCAAATGACGTAGAATGGAAACGTTAGAGATAGGTGCAAGCTTAAGTGTCAGATCGGCACAATCCGTCGATTATTTACAGAAATTAAAATGAGCTAGCTGTCTTTCAAACAAAATTGTTAAGTAATTAAATCAGTACGTTTAATCTCGTAGGACAATGTAAGCTTTATTTGCATTGAACAACTAAGAGGGATATTCAAACGTATGTATGTTGTTCAGTCTCAGTGTAGTTTATTGATGATATATTCCATTATATAAGAGAAAATTAAAATAGGATAGCCTATATATAGTGACAGTCCTTTTTTCGAGATTCTCTTTTATTAAGGTTGACCAATCGTCCTCCTTTGGTAGGCTCTGTCCTTCCTCAAAAAGTGTCTTCCCAACTGTCCTCCTTTTCAATATTTTTACAACTAATCTGTTTATCGCTGTATTATTTAAAGATTTAAACTCGGATAAATTACAACAATGCGAAAATCAACACATTGAAATTGATAAAAGATGAGCGGAAACTTTTAAAAATGAACACATTCCTATGAAAATTTAGTTGTTTTTGTTGAATTTACGCAGCTAGTTTAGTTGAATTAATGCAGCAGTTGAAAGAGTTTTTTCAATTGGTAATGATTTTTGGACAAGTAAGAAATCAAGGTTGAATGTTGATACTTTAGCTGCAGCACTTACCATAAAATTCAATTTGAAGAATATTTCTTGCTCCGATATATTTCCAGTATTTTGTTAGTAAATGATGTATTGACAAAAAATATTTTTTCAATGGAAAAATATTCCTTTAATTAAATAATTAAAAGGGATGTAAACATAATTGTTGTATTTTTGTTTAAATTAATAAAATGTTTCATTTATTTGCGATTTACTTTTTTCTTAAAATTTTTGTACTCCTTTTCATTGTAAAAAAAATGGTCACCTTACTTTTATAAGACATTGCCTATTTTCCTTAAATTTCAAATGGCGTCTTTTATGTACAGTCAAAGGATGATGTGTATCATTTTTACTGTTGCTCGCTTTTCAAAATGACAAAAAATTCGGTCGTTAGCGACTGGTCTTGCAGCGTAAGTATGGGTCTATGGTTAAGCCTAAAGATTATGGTCTTGAACTTGTGGTCAGTTTGTCATGAGTGCTAGCCCTAGTGTCCGCCTTGTAGAGAAACTTATGCACGTTGGATCTCTTGATGGTCAAAGTCCTCCCGTTGGCGTGGTGCGGCAATTTGGAGACGGAGTAGCCAGCTTAGGTGTCGTCCTCGTTCCTTCCGGACAAGGTTCTTCGTCAACAACTCTCTGTTGCTGTTGAATGCGACTTTAATAAATACTCATGTATTCACTCACTGGAACTTAAGTATTAAATGTTTACTTGATCAATAACACTACAGAAATCGATGATTTATTGTGCGTATCATAAAGTGCCTTAACACCCGTAAATTGTTGTTCGACATTTTTCTTTTATGCGACCTTTTTTTTTTAATTCTTTTAACCAAATATTGAATGTAATATTTGTAATTTTATTTTAGTACGATATTGTTATCTCTTAAAATTGTAGAATGGGACAAAATTAAAATTTATTTCCCGTGAAATAATCTACATAAAATTGTTGATTTTTGTGTTATGTAATTGTGCTATTGTTCCTCTTTTTTTTCTTTTTCTTTTTTACTTTATTTTTTGAAAAGAATTAGTTAAAAATATGAAAATATGCTTTTTTTTACTGTTATATATTGCCATTTCGTATCTCCTCAAGTTGTACTTTTTAAAATTTTACATTGGTCTTATTTAATTATGTTGACAATGTACACAAATTAAACTGTTGAACTGTATAGAATCATTTTGATTGCAATTAGCAATTTCAACAAACAATTTTAAAAAATTTTAGTTTGCTTTCCAACTTTTTTCATTCCTTGTTTGTAGTCCATTTTGCATTTTAATATTTCTTAAAAATTTTAAGACGATTTGATTTCCAGTGTAAAAAGTTTTCGCATTAATTGTTTTTCAGTTGGGTTTAAATGCAATCACTAGAAATACATTATAATGATTGATCGTTTGGGATTAAAAATTTAATTTATTAGAATAGTTTGGATATAAAAATATTTTAGAATAAATTTATTCTTTATTTTGAGCATAACTTTCAACTCCTTAAAGATACAGAATTTTTTAAAATTCATTATTTTACGAATCATTTATGATTAAAAATTATTATTCAAAACAGAGTACGCTTTTCGATTCTTTATGAATTTTTATGTTCAATTGAATCTAGTGGTCACCACTCCTAACAATACAACAATCCGTTGGGACAGGGGGAGAAAAAAAGGAAATCCACATAATTATACCTCATTTATTTACTACTGACACAATACCGAATTCTTCCTCCGGCCCAATTTCTACATACTGAGCCACGTTCTTTCATTTAGGCGGTTGTCAACGGTCGTAGTTTTAATTTTCACTGTGGCATCCGCGCAGGCGATTAATGACGAAGGGGGAACAGAGGAATGGGGAGGGGATGTGTGTATGCAGCTGTATTCTCGCTTTTCTAAAACTGTGGAGGCGTCGGAATACGGTGTGTGTGGAATGGAGTCGTGTGTGGACAGGAAAACTAACATCCCGGAAGACGAAAGGCTCTGAAAACAGTCACTTCCGCCGGTGCTAGTGCGCGCGGGAAAGCGCTTTGACCGGGTCCGTAGGGTTTTATCCGGTAAATAATGGAATGGTTATCCGTTGACCTCCCCCTCCACCCCCTTTTTTAGACGTCCGGAATCGTGGGCTGGGTTCGTAATGATGGTAACGTCCGACCATAACGTGAAAATTGAGAGTGATGAACAGAATTTTAATTATTTTGGAGCTATATTATAAAATATAATCGATCTAGTCCTCGTTATTCCACAGGGTTTTTTCTCCCCAGTAAATTTTTACTGGTGAATAAATGCTAAATAAATTGATTTTGAAATATATTTCGTGTTTTAAGTATATTGGAAAAAAAGTTCTGCTTCACGCATGAAAAAATGATACATTCGATCCAGTGGCGCCCAAAAGTGGATGTCCTAGGGGTTGACACCCCCCTCAAAGCCCTTGATTTTTCCCCGATTGATTTATATTCTAGATAAGTACGTAAAATTGTAATTAAGTATTTATTATTAATGATTAATTTTATTAATTAATGCTAATTATTTATTCAAAATTGTTTTATTTTTTTCCCGAAAATCCACAAAAAAAAAGGCATGAAAAAGTAGGATTTTTGCCCCGGGCCCCCTCTTTTAAAAAATTCCTGTGCGCTACTGATTCGATCAAATGATTTTTTGTTTGTTTCGCTATTCGGGCCGCGGTAGCCGAGGGTATAGGTATCGGACCGGGGTTTTGCCGTCACGAGTTGGGGCCCCATACCACAAAGACCCGCCTAGGGCAGCGATGCACGTTAAATCTGTCGAGGCGAAACGTCCTCCCGTTGGTGTGGTGTGGTAGTTGGGAGGGGAGGGTGCCAGCTCGGTGTCGTCCACGCCTTTGAACATGATTCAAAATTACGTGGTCCGTCGCCAAAGCCCCTTTAGCTAAACGTGCGAGTTAATAATCAATCTTTAAACGCCAGGGCAAAGTGGCCGCGGACCCCAGTGGTCGGTTTCGGATCGTGCCTTTTGGGCCCACGAGTTCGAGCCCAGTACAACTAAAGACCCCCCGTGTAGGGGGGCACTTTAAACGCGAGCTCAAACGTCCGTTGGTGTGGTGGGTAGTTAGGGGGAAGGGCCAGCCAGATGTGTCCTCGTATTTGACCTGGTTCAGCATTACAGGTCCGTCAAAAAACCCTTTCGTTTAGCTGCGTGCGGAACCTTCGGCTAAATACGAAGCTCTAACTAAACGCGAAGCAATTTTCAGACAGAAAAAAACCCTTTTTAGGAAATTTGCAAATTAACTTCCCCTTTAACATTAATGTTTTTAAAAATTCAAAATATTCCGGAATACTTTCTTCTTTGTTTTAATACGGGGAAAGGGAAAGTCCATTTAACATTAGGTATAGGATAAAAAAGGGGAAAAACATTTTTTATCAGAAAAAAAAAATCCACCTGGTTAAAATAAGTATGATAGAAAAAAAGCTCTTAAAAGGGTTGGGGGAATATCATATTAATTTTTTATTTCTTTTTTATCTGAAAAATGTTCCCAATTCGGTCCCCTTCTTTTCATTCCGAAAACAGCCTTAATATTCACTCACTCATTCACTCGCCATGTGCAAAAGCTGAACTAAACGCGAAGCACATTGTAAAACAGAAAAATGTCTTAATTTTTATGAAAATTTTCCACATTTCGATTCATACATAATAGATGCTGCTGAAATTGTTTTTATTTGAAACAGTATTCTAAAGCCGTATCCTATCCTTTAACGTTACGCCAAGACAGCCTTAACAGAATAACCGAGGAGGGGAGGGGTCTTTCTCACCTCAATAAAATCCTGTGAACTCGTTTCTCTTTATGAAATTGAAAAATGTCTTTAATTTGGGAAGAATTTTAAGATTATAAGAGCAAATTATTATACAAAAGAACTCGATTCTTTTATTTTTTCGCATTACTAATGCTTATTTTCCCTTTCTATACTGCCCCAAACCAATTCAACTGATTACTTTTTGAAATCGCATTTTACTTCATTATTTGAATTTTTTAGAAGACCTGTAAAAGAAAGTTTTTTTTAAAACACGATTAGTTTAATCATTAATATGTCCATTAGGAAACTGTTTAAGGGATAGTGCTTTGTTACTGTAGAAAGAACACGGGTGGTATATTATGAGCATAATCACCATCCGAAAATCATGGATGGGGAGAAATAGTGTTTCATTTAAATTAAACTAAGCTCTTTTTTTTCCAGATCGAGTGAACTGTTTGTAGATAATCCTGGTGATAACGATCGCATTTTGGTTCATCTAAATATAAGTTTACCTAGGCTACAATGTTCAGGTAAATATGTAACCATTCAAAATATTTTTTTAAAAATTTTTTTATTTTAAATTTAATTTTTCGTCTTCTAAAAATCCCTTTAAAAAACATTTTGAAATGAATGGCCCAATAACTTTGTTTTTTTAAATGTTCATTTTGGTTTTAAATTTGACTTTAATTTTTGTCTAATCCTTAAATATATATATTTAGTCGTTTTTAGTACATCTGCAGGAACTTGTATTGATGGACATAATTTATTAACTGGAAATGCTTTTAAGTTATATTATATATATATATATAAAGGGTTTAAAGTGTCATTTTTGCTATTTTCTCAAGAGTTTTGAATTACCTTCTAAAAATATATAAAAGAAAAAACGAGAAAAGCGATACTCATCCGAGATTAGAACATTAGCCCTTGACGTTTGGCAAAGCCAAAGGGGG
Organism: Trichonephila inaurata madagascariensis; assembly: GCA_019973955.1. Taxonomy (NCBI): domain Eukaryota; kingdom Metazoa; phylum Arthropoda; class Arachnida; order Araneae; family Nephilidae; genus Trichonephila; species Trichonephila inaurata. The sequence continues at coordinate 239,827 of BMAV01007824.1, forward strand.
AAACGGCAAAAATGTTTTGCAAAAAAAATTCAAGGAAAATTGTAAGGGGTTAAGTGGCGTTATACAGATAAATATTCCCTTTTTTGAACTATTAGACCTACATATTTGAATTTTAGCAGGCATGTTCCTTTCATAGAATAAAGATACGCTAAGTAGGTGTTATGCGAAAATCAACCCCAAGGTAATTTTACGAGAGCGTTTTATATTTTTAAAAAAAATTCCCTTTTATAAACTATTGAATCAACAGCGATGTGAAATTTAGAAAACAAGTTGTTTTGCCGAGAATTGATCAGCTGAGAAGTGAGTTTTCAAAATTCGACTCACAAGGGGGTTGCAGAGGCTTTATCCATTAAAAAAATCTCTTTTTTTCAACTATTAGACATACAACTTAATCTGTCAAATATGATTTTGTGTTGAGCAGAGATATGCTAAGAGCCCCGAGATCCCCTTTCTTCCCCACAAAAAAATATTCGCAATTCCCTTAAAATTAACTCCTTAAAAATCTATATTGTTTTATTTTTAATTTCACCCGTGCGAAGAGCGGGTATACCCCAGCTTAGTGTACCAATATAGAAGAACATTTAAAAGGAAATTATAAACTAAAGTGTTAGTATTGTCAGACTTGGGGGAGCAACAACAAGATACATTAGACTAGAAGTCAACAAACTTGCGAGGGAGGAAAGCCCAAATAATGGGTTAAAAACATTTATAATACAGGCGCGGGGAGTGATAAAAGGGCTTTGTACGTGCGTCAAGGCGTGCTAATGTGAGAATAATTTTTACATTTTAAAAAAAAGTTTTACACAAAGAAACATTTTTCATTCTTTCAAAAACTAAAACTTATCAAGGATATTTTTATTTCTGTGGCTCAATGTGAGAACCGTTGTCAAAATATCAATATTGGAAATAAAAGTTTTGAGCTCCGTGAAATTATTTCCGCACTAGTTATGCTTCATTCCGGAATTTATGTTTACATTAATAATTAAACCTGACTCTTTTGGTTGTTCTTGCAAATAGAAATAATTTATGTATATTATTCATTTTTAATTAACTTGTCTTAAAATATGCAATGTATTTTTATCACTAGTGTATATATATATTGTCAAAAATCATGAGCCCTTTTGAACTCATTTATGCAAATAAGTGGACTTTTTGCTGAAAATCATATATAGGAATGTCTTTCCGTGGCATCTTTACTTACACTGGTTTAGAATTAATATTTTTTCTCGTTATTAATAAACATTTTAATGAAAAACAATTTAATACGGAAGTAACTGTTTTAAGCCAATCAAATGTTAAAATGTTTCTGAAAATGCTGATAAATTTTCTTACAAGGAGAGGGCACGACTAAGGATATTCATTTGGGGTCGAGACTTGGTGTAATAGTAGCACTCCTTTAGGGTGTTCACCCCTCAATGTAATTCCGTCGAATGGCCAGTCAATTCAGAGAAATCAGCTTTCGAAATTCATGCTTAACTTTTATACGATTAAATTTTAATTTTCCGCAACGAGTTCGTAGCTTGATTGGTAAATCGTCTGCTTACTCTGCGCGAGGTCTGGGTTCAATTCCACGCGCGTGATCAACTTTTTTTCTTCAATTAATTTAATTATTTTTTAAATTAAATAAATTTATCTATATGAAAGGTTTATCAAATATTAAATGATATTTTTTGTAATTATTTTGTATTTTATAAAGTAAAAAAGAATTAAAATATAGAGCTTAAATTATTTATTAGTAAAATTATTTAAAATTATTATTAATTAAAATATTTAAAATAATAATTAAATAAAAATATTTAAATAATTATTAATAAAAATTATTAATAATTAAAATTAGTAAATTATTTTTTTATAAATTAACTAGTTATTTACTATTTATTATAATTACTTAATATTTATTATAATTAATTGTTATTAAGCATTAGTATTAATAAGAAATATTATTAATTTATAATTAAAATTATTATTAATTTATTATAGAAATTATTTAAATAAATCTATTTGAAAAGGACTTATTAAATATTTTATAAAATTATAAAATAATTAAATTAATAATATATTTTATAAATTATTTTATATTACATATATTTTATTTATAGTGTATTGTATTTCACAATAAAACTATTTGTAACTATATATTTTTTTTGTAAAATATTTAACAAACCTTTCATAAATATATTTATTTAATTTAAAAAAATATTAAATGAATTGAAGAAAATATCGCGGCGTGGAATTGAACCAGACATCCTCATAAATATGAACTATTTTACCAATCAATATAGAACTTTGCGAAATAAAAATTTGATCGTATAAGAATCTTAAACGCATGAATTTACAAGCTTATTACTCGAATTCGCCTGGCCTCGCGGAATTACGTGAGACACAAGGAGTCTACATTACGCAATCTCGATCTAGTAATTTCGCTAGTCGTGCCATCTCCTTGTTAGATAATTATGAAGCAAAAAGAGGAAGATAAACGATTTTTTTTGTACACAACTTTTTTAATAATATGAAGTAGGAAGGTTCGTTTTGGGTACCTTCCGTTCCGAACGCGAGTACTTAACCGATCACGCCAAAACGATCGTCATCGCGTGATGTTGGTACTAGTTCATATAGATATCACACCACCACATACTCCCCTGCCAGTGTTTCGGCGAATAGGCGAACAAACGATATCATATTCGGGGCGAGCATGTAAGCAGTTGCGTCACTTGGTAGGTTGCGTCATTCGTGCGTGACGGCTTGAGAATTGCGTCATTTGTGTGAGACGACTTTGAGAAGTAACGGCTTATTTGCGTCAATGTTTGACGGCTTGGTTGCTTTTGCGGTGGATAGATGGCGCCACGACTGCGGCGCGTAAAGGGTGCGGTTCCTTTGCACGGCCAGGGTCACCAATGAAGGAGGGAGGTTCGTTCTGGGTACCTTCCGTTCCGAACGCGAGTACTTAACCGATCACGCCAAAACGATCGCCATCGCGTGATGTTGGTACTAGTTCATATAGATATCACACCGCCACAAATATCTAAAGGCGAAAGTTAGAAGAGCTGCATACGATTCGCAAGACCGTGATTTTCCCACTCTGCTCTTAAAAAGTCGAGCACAAGAAGAGTCTAAATGATATTGTTACCTATAACGGGATTCGAGGATTTTATGCAAAGAGCAAGACAGTTTTTCAGGAGCGATGGAAATTTATTGTCGAAAAACAAACCTTGAAATACAGGATACACAGCAAAATTCGCAGCATAAAAATCAGAAGGGTTTTACACCTTCACAAGCTTAGTGTCTAAAATTCGCTACTGTTAGAGATTATTCATAGACACTCGCTCGCGCCCTACTCAACAGTCCGAGTTAATCGCTGGTCGACTCTTCACGGTCAAATCAATACTACTCTGCAACGGCCAAAACATGACTACTAATCGCTAGTCAAAACAATACTAAGTTTCGGCGAGCTACTCACTATTTATAGGTCTCGCAGATCTTTCGAGAAAATTCTGCTTGCGACATAGATCGTGATATTAGTGGGTTTCTCCACTAATTTTCAGAATTCATTGGATCACGAACTCGCCAAAAATGATGCCAATTTGGCTGTATCGCCAGGTTTCCGTTGAATCGTTTTGATTGATTGGATATTAACGTCGCACTGTTTAGCTACACGAGGGCTTTTGGCGACGGACCACGTAATTTTTAACCATGGTCAAGTGACGTGGGCGACACCTGAGTTGGCACCCCCTCTCTTAACTCCACACCACACCAACGGGAGGACGTTTCAGCTCTCGACAGATTTAACGTGCATCGCTGCCCTACACGATGGGTCTTTTGTGGTACTGAGCTCGAACTCGTGACAAGGCAAGCCACGATCCGATACTTATACCCCTCCATTGAATCTTCATTTTAATGTAAGGAACGGCATTGCTTAGCGAATATTACACTTTTAACAAAATAAATACAACATAGTGTAATATAAACGTATTACACATCCAGGTATAAATTATTTACACTGTTTTACACAAAATTCATAACACTTTCCTAGAGAGATCCTTACAATTCAAGATACGCTTTATATATATATATATAGAGAGAGAGAGAGAGAGAAGTCTGGTGTTATATCACTGGGTCACTCTCTTTTGCTATTCCCTGAAAGGGGTCCGGCACGTCTATAGGAGCCCATGTTTAATTGCGTAAGTTTATGTACCTTTTTCTCAAAAACTACTTATTCTTCATGGATAAAATTTTTACATTAGATTGTATGCGTACTGTTAATAACACTTTAATGAAGGGATTTGTCTTTTTTAAAAAAAATTAAATTAATTATGAATTTTTAAAAAATTGTTCAATTTTTTCCCCTAAAAATTAGTTTAAAAAAGATTTAGCTAAAAAAGTTTGCAAGATGTATTTGATTCCCTCCATTAAAATGTGTAAACATGTTAAAAGTCTGCTCACTGAAATTTTGAGAATTATATGGTAAGTAGTTTTTGAGAAAAAGATACACATAAAGAGTGAAAAATATTACATTCTGAGAAAACAAGCTTTAAAGTAAAAATTTGTAATGTTTTGATCATTTACTTTTTTTAGTACTTTCCAGAAGCATATGAAGCATTTTTTCAAAATCTTGGATCATATAAAAGACTCTTCTAATATTCTTTTTTTCATTATTTTTAATAATTTTGCCTTTTTCGGGGATCTCAAGATGCTTTCGTTGGACTACAAGAATCCTACTTGCATCAATTTTTTTGAAGCCTGACACACAGTTATAACTTTGTTCAGTATCAGAATTTTGTTACATGACTCGTATTGAACTGTACAATAGCCATATTTACCCCTAATATTTTAGAGTTTTTAATTCCACAAATGTAGATCTTGGAAACACTGACCATAGGATGTTATTAACTGACACATTTGGGTTCCATGTAAACATTTTCTTAATAATACTCTAAAAATTGGCTTCATTTAATTCCTTATTGTACATAGCACGTGTTTATGATCTTAGTGCATTTCGTTACATTCAGCTTTTGTCTTTTGAAACTTGTACCAGACATTTATACCCGCGGGACACAGTCCATGTTGAGGGATCTCATTTGAAGACAGAAGGTGACAATAAACACAGCGCAAACAGCAGTTTTCATGCTGTGTAGATCATTGATATTATTTCTAATAGCCATACTATAATATCGTCGAATTTTTTATATTAAAATATCGGTGAGTCGGTTGCGACCACTTAGGTTTCTTCCATCACTTAAATTTTTTCTCTCTGTTTCGCTTTTAAGATCCAAAAGACGTGTACCCATACACTTTTGGATAAGTCCATTTCAGTCAAAATTTTAAAAATGAACATCATATGGATTCGCGCTCATCAGAAACTTATTTAAGGGGAAATACGAGTGCTCCTAACAGAACTCATTTGATACGCATCAAGGAGTAGCTTCATTTAAAAAAATAAATAAAAATACTTCTAATTATCGTATTTCCTCATATCATATATCATTTTAAACAGAAATATTTGAGCTTTTAGAAAATGTAAAAAAAGTGAAAATCGATCATTTTTCAAAAATTCATGTGCCAGACCCACCCTAAGAGTTTTAAATTGTGTACATGAATAGAAAAATATTTAAAAGGAAAATAAAATTTCGAACTGATAAAATGGAAAACCCCCCCCCCCCCCGAATGTTCTAGTACTACAAGCTTGATGGTATCTAATCTCTTTCACAATAGACATTGGATGTTATTTCTCAGATTTTGTTATAGATCGGTTTATTTATAGCATTTTGGATTTGATTTGGTTTACTTTTAATATTTTTCATACATAATTTCGTTTACCATTGTATAGGTTGCTTTAATCTTTTCTAAATTTTCAAATACTCTTGAGTTTTTCTACAGATTGGGTTTTCCTAAAGATTTTAACTCCTGCATTGTTTTAATATTCATCAACGAACTTGTTTCATTGTTTTGGAGATTTTTCTTTATTGTATGTAGGTGATAAAAAAAATATATGTATCGACATGTGTATCTCTGTTAAATCGATACACTTGATGTTATAGCTTTCCTGATTGACTAACGAATGTTTTGTCAGTTATTGGTGTAGGAAACTTGCATTTGTGTTTCATTTCATTGCGGTTGCATTATAAAGATTCATCACTTGAGATTTAGTTTTAATTGTGATTTAATTGTAGTAATCACACACACCTACAATCAGTGCTTCAAACTGTAATTTTTTTCATTTCGACCAAAATAACGGTTTTTTCCAGTTTTCGGTTCAGGCCGCGGTAGCCGAGTGGTATAGGTATCGGATCGTGGCTTACCTTGTCACGAGTTCGAGCCTAATACCACTAAAGACCCGCCGTGTAGGGCAGCGATGCACGTTAAATCTGTCGAGAGCTGAAACGTCCTCCCGTTGGTGTGGTAGAGGGGGGTGCCAGCTCAGGTGTCGTCCTCGTCACTTGACCATGGTTCAAAATTACGTGGTCCGTCGCCAAAAGCCCTCGTGCAGCTGAACAGTGCGACGTTAATATTCAATCAATCAACCAGTTTTCGGCTCAGTTCTGGTTCGAAGCCCTGCCTACAAGTAAGCACGGTCAAGGTTGTTTCTATTGAGTCTGGATTTCGAGCCTTCGTGTCATAAAGGTGGGCTGTGTAGAGCAGTGGGGACCTGTTGAAACTTAGTCATGTAAAGCGGTTGCTCTCCAACCCCCGTGACCGCGGACTAGTACCGGTTCGAGTGTCGGGAATCACTGCTCCACATTGACATAATGTAGAAGTTTGAAGCGAATTAGAGCCAGCTGTGTCCTCATCATTTAACTGTGGTTCAGACTTGCTAAGTTCGTTGCCATCCCCCTCGTGTTACTTAGTGCGATGTTAATAAAACAGTCGATCAATCTAGGTTTAAGTTTAGTGTTAACCTTGTATGGAAATGCAGCTGAGTTGGGCCATTTTTATAATTACTTTTAATTTACCTAATTGATGAAGGGAGACAAAGTGCTATATCATCAACCAAAAGATAGATAGTGTCTGAAGACACAAATAGCATCACTTGTATTGCATTCAATAGCATGAAATGTTAGGAATAATTCTGTGTGATAATAATTGGAAATTAAGTTTGTTGAGAATTGCAAAAAATATATGCTTTTCAAAACTAAAATAACATTTTTAGTCATGAACTAATAAGTTCGGAAGTAAAATAAGCCTCTGACTTTTTGTTTATTTTATTTTTATTTTTTTTATTTCTTAGAATTTTCTTTTTGACTTTCATATTGTGATGTGAGGCATTAAATATTTGTAGAAAAAAAAAAGTGACTTGATTAATATTTGAATTATCTACATGTTTAATTTAAATATTGTTATGTTATTAGACCTTTGTATGATTTACCCTTTTTTTTTTAATACATTTTTTTTCTTTATAGTATTGGGTTTGGATATCCAGGATGAAATGGGACGACACGAAGTAGGTTTTGTCGAGAATATTCTCAAGACTGCTTTAGGTTCGAAAGAAGAAGGATGTAGATTTGAGGGCAGATTTTACATCAATAAAGTAATTTCACAGAATGCTTTTTTTTTTTCTTCCCCTTTTTATGTGAAAAAGTTATGTTTTTAATTTTTGCTGAATGTGTCATTACATTTCATTATGCTGTTCCATTTGTTATTTTCCCTCCCAATTCTCCCTCTAAAATTATTTTTGAGAGCCTCCATTCCTTTTATTTTGTATATTTATTATTTTGTGAATCTGACAAATGGTTAGTTCTTCATATATTTGTAAGATTTTTTAAAATTTTATATATTTCTGTTTTGAGAAAAAAGATTTATTGCAATCATATAAATGAAAATGTTTTTTCCTTGAATTATGTACAAAATTGTAAATTATTTTTGGGTATGATTTCTATCTAATTCTTATTGTTTATGAAAGCATTTTCTCCCTTAAATGATACATTGCTGTAAAAGCATTACAAAGTGAAAAACAGTTTTTCGAGCTTTATGTTATTTACCACCTAGGAAGTAACTTTCTTTGTTTTTATTGATAAGAACTGAAAGCATTCACCAATTGTAAAAAGTAAGCAATCTTGTAAAAGTTAAAAATATTATATTTTAAGCATTTAATATATGCAGTGGTGCACACAAGAATTTTTCAGTTGGAGGGGTCCAGGGTAGAAAGACCACCATTCTCGTACCATGCCCCCATACGCCGCTCAACATATTCTTTTGATTTTTTCAATTTTCGGGAACCAAATTTAATAAATAATTAGTATTAATTAACAAAGTTAATTATTAATAACAAATACTCTTAATTAAATTTTATGTACTATATATATAGGATTATAATCAATTTAAAAAATTAAGTGCTTTGGGGGTGTGGTCTGGCTCCGCCCTCCCCCTCCCCTTGTGTGCACCACTGGCAGTATATACATACAGTCGAACCTGTTTTTGTGTGGTCCTTTTTTTATGCGACCGCATAAAAGAAACTTTCTGCAGTATTTCAACATATTGGCTTGTCATATGTAAGAATTCATGAAATTTTCGAACATTTTTTTGTGTGTGTGGTTATTTTTATGCAATTTTTATCAACCACACAAAAACAGGTTTAACTGTATATAATTGTGTGTGTGTGCAGAATAAAGTCATTGTAATTATTCTGAGTCTAATTTGTGTTCCATAATGAATAGAATTGTGCAATATATCTTGGCAATTTCATATATTTTTTTTAAGCTTATATGTATATTTCCTTTATACCTAGGTACCAGGGAATTTTCATGTTTCTACACATTCTGCATCATCTCAACCTGATAGCATTGATATGGCTCATATAATTCATGAAGTCAGCTTTGGCACTCAAATGGTAATGAGAATTGTGTACTTATGTTGAATATATTATATTCTTTAACTCATTGCTAATTTAAAAAAATGTTTTTTCCCCTCTTTAATTCAGGTATTGGAACAAAACCACTTTCTCATGTGTACACACATATACAATATTACAAATTAATTTTTATATTAAAATTTTTTTTTAACACTATGTCTGAAAATTGTTTAAACTGTAATGTGGATGAATATTTAAAAGTAGTTGATAGTTGAATTTTGAAATTCATTGAAGTGAAAATGAGAAAGCAAGGAATACAAAAGGTTAGTTAGCTTAGTTGTATAAATTCCTTTATAGTAATCATTGAAATCTGATGCAAAGTGATTTTTTTAGGAATTTTAATTTTTATCTTGTTCTTTTAATGAACTATGTTGAAACTTGAATTAATAAGGTTAGTTAATGGAAGTTATATAGTTTAATGAATGTTCTACACTAAATGTGTGAATATAAAACAAAATTTGAACAATTTTACTGTGCAGATGAATTTTTTTTATAATCTTGTTTTAATAAAATTTATTAGAAAAACAATTACGGTGAATGTGACATATATATATATATATATAGTCCATAATATGCTAAGTGTCCATACATTGATAATTAGTGATTGTGTATGAATACATTATCAGACATTCAAAGATTTATCTGAGTATCAAAATGTAGAATTTATTTCAAAATTACTTCTTGTAATTTTTTTTATTCTCTGGATAATATCAATGTCTAATATCATAAACAAAATGAAAGACACACAGTTCATTTTACTGATTTGTTTCAAGGTCTGAATTAAATTGGAGATGTGTATTAGATTGGGGTAAAATAATAAAATACAATAGAAAAGTAAATGGGTTTAAGTAAATTATTAAATTATGGACAAAGGGAAAACTGTTATTTAAGCAAAATACATTAAATGTTTTATGCGATTATCATATATATACATATAAGTAAAATTTATTTGAAAATTAAACTTTCTCTTAACTGCTGTAGCAATGAGCATTAAAGCTCATTAATGTTATTGACTTCAGGTGCATTTCAAAAGCTTTTAATGTGTTTATTCAGTGTAGAACTAATTTATTCATTCACGGTAAACTTCTGTAGAATAAATAAAATCCTAAAAATGCATCCAAAGTTCATACTCATGTCTCAGTATTGCAGTCTTAACATTAATCTAGTGATATTAAAACTATAAAAAAAAATTCTTGAAATTTGA
>BMAV01007824.1:249972-287156 GCA_019973955.1 Trichonephila inaurata madagascariensis
TCAAGCAAATGTTTATCAAGATTTTTGCTTCAACTATCTTTGTTAAAGAGATGATAATTTAAACTATGTTATTTTTTTAGCCTGTTCGGGAAAATCTTAAGGTTAGTCTTCTTGTTGTGCTTGTCAAATTAATTTTATATTCTTTGTTTGCTTTTTAAAATGTGTTTTACATTATAAATGTATTATTTTATTAAGAATGCATTCAAACTTTTTATAGGGCTCTGGTTTGAAAGGTAGTTTTAATCCTTTGAAAGATGTTGACAGATCCAAAGCAAAAGGTATAAGTAGCAATTTTTATTGCTAGATTTTAACATCAATGCGATATTTAAATGTGCATGAAAATTCCTTTTTTGGCAAAATTTTAAGTATAATTTGAAGTTAAGAAGTACATTGTCTTTAAATTATCATGGTGGTCGGCAATATTTGAGTCAAATAAAGATCAAAGTCTTTATTTCTTCTAAAATTTATAGTGGTTTGTTGTTTTAACACATTGCCACTCAACTATGAGTTCTCATAGTTGAGTTAATGTAAATAGTTAATGTAAACTATTACATTACTATCCAAGACCCAACTACTAGTTATTTCCTAGTTTGTTTGCTTTTCATATTTAGCACAGCCTTAATGAAATTCATAGTACCGTATTTTTCTGTCTATAATCTGCAGCGGCATATTATTCGCAAAGCCTTTTTTCAAGTAAAAAAAATTAAAAAACATTGCATAATCCGCAGAAATTTTTACAGGGAATGGTCCTAAATATATACTGCTGATAATATATTGTCAGACGTAAAAAAATACAAAATATGATTAAAATGATAAATAATAAATTGTACACAACTTTTTTTTTTGTGTGTGTAAAATTATTTTTTCTATCAGACATTCTTGGTTCCTGTAATTTCTGAACTTTCAATTTAAATATCTTAATTCCGACATCTGAAGACTGTAATTTCTTAGTCGGTCCTGCTGGTATTAGTTGCAGAATCAGACTTCAGGGCATTTTTAACGTTCTCATTGAGATGCATCATCGAGTTCATAATTAAAAAGCTTTGGGTGACATTTTTCAAAATTAGCTTCCTTTTTCTTCCTTCGCAATTGAAAATATGATTCGTCATCTTAAAACAGTCTTGCAGTTTCCCCAATTTCCTACTTCGGTAGTTTCGTTATAATGTTTAATTTAAAACCAGCTGTGTAATTTAGGCGCTTCTGCTTCAACATGATGATATGCGAACTTAAATATTTTCAGGATTAAACAGCTCATTTCAAGACAATGCAAAATGAGACTAGTGACTAGCAACTGCATTATCTTTCCAATGAACCAAATGCATTCTTGAACGTAATTGGACAAAACTGGTTGTAGCTGAAATATGTCAGTCAAGTTGTAAGAAATTTCAGCACCATCTGTTATTTATTTTGTAAAACATAAGTGGTATTTCTTTCAAAACTTGTAAGCTTTTCTGATGGAGAATGTTTTTTATCACATTATCTGCGGCAGAGTGTAATATGCTCAGTGAAATTTGAAACTTTTTAACACATAATTTGCAGATTATATACAAGAAAATATGGTATACCAATTTTGATATGAATTTTGTAATATTTGTTTATAAAATATTTTTTAAATCTTGATTTTTTACACTAGAATCCTGAAAAATACTATGGCAGTCGATATTAAAAACAAATTGAATTTTTAATTCCACTCACTTATGGGGCTTGATAGTTAGAAGATACCAGCTCAAGTTTCCTTTGTCATTTGAATATGATTCAAAATTATGAGATCAATTGCCATTAGCCTTAGTATTTAACTTTAAGTGGTGTAAATTTTTACAATCAAACAATTATTATATTATTTATTGTTAGATGTTATTTATTCTATTTAAGATGTGCTAAAATGAAATGAGTAAAATTTTTATTTAATTGCCTCTCCCATTTCTATTTAGATTAAAAGAATTAAGAAACATAGTTTTTACTATGCCAACTAATTTTGCAAAAATTGGAATTCTTATTTTAAATAAATATTTTTCATTTAAGGAAATATCTCATTGTGTGTGTGTGTTTTTTTTTAAATATATATTTAAAGTAACATTATAGAATACATAAGAAATGAGAGTAGATGAAGCAGGATTATTATTAATTTTCAGCAAAGAATATTAGAAAACATTTCTTAAATTTTATTGTTGATAAATTGCATTTGTTACAATTTTTTTATGCATAAATAATTCACTTTGAAATTATGAAGTATTCTTACTTGATTTTATGTGTATATAGGAATAATTATATTATACTTTAATCAAAATTCTACTTTTGTTTTAATCTTTGTTTTCATACCTTACATATTTGTGTATGAAATTCAACAACTGGTATTTTCTCAGCAAAGATCACCCAACATTAAAATTCCAATTTGGCTTTATTTCCATTTATTGTTGTAGCCTGATTTCTCTCTTGTGTTATCCTCTGTTCAAAAACCTTAACTATAAAAGATGCTAAATTAATAATTAAAATAATACAACCCAAATCAAGTACAGTTGCCATTGCATTGTACTGCTGAGATGTCATTGAAAGCTTTCATGAACAAATTAAAACTTAACTGCAAAAAATCTTCATATTCTTTTCTAAATGTTATATAAATGTACACAAAAGATTTAAATATAAATGTTTGAATTTTATTTCAGTTTAAAAGATTATTTTTAAAATGCTTAAGATTTTGTTTTCATTATTGGGGAAACAGAAATCCCTGAGTGGATTAACTACTTTTAAAATGTCTTTCTCAGATTAATTATTTTACAATTTTTAGAAGAGATTAAGGTTTTTTTTTTTTATAATTATGAAAGTTACTGGATTTTTTTTCTGAAATTCTAATATTTAATGATTTCTGTTTCTACATTGATAAATACTGCAAAGATTGTTGTCCTGTAGAATTTTAAGATTTCAATATTTGGATTTCTAAAATATAATAATTTCAAGTAAAATTCTATATTTGTTACAGATGCCTTTCTTTAAAATAACTAGTTAAAACTGTGGAATATTATGGGTTTCTTTTTTCATATTACTTTTTTTTTTAAATTTTGTAACTGAATTTTGCATTTAAAATATAAAACTTTATTTAAATTTTATTAATTTTTTTATGAGACATTTAAAATTTGAACACTTGCATGCATTTCATGCCGTTTGTTTATTTTGCATGTATAAATTTACAGTATTGGAGAGCTTTTTAGTCATACTAAAATTTTAAATTCCTCTTTATCTACTTTCAATTCATATAGCATCACATATGTTTTCTGAAAATATTCATATGATTTTATTATATTTAAAGCAGAAATATTATAAATGTTATGAAGTATTAAATATTTATGTGTGCACATCTTAAAATAAGTTTTTAACCCCCAGTTAAGCTTATTTCTTTCTCTCATCCTCTCTAGATCTTTTAAATATTATTTCACTAAAAAATGCATCATTTAAAGAATGTTTCAACTAAGCAATTTATACTTTAAGGAAAAACAAAAATGATTATGTAAATTCATGAAAGAAATACATAATTTTATAGAACGCATGCTTTAAAATTATATCACTGAAAATTAGTTTGTTCATTCTGATTTTTGTTTAGCAATACTATGTGTAGTATTTCTTTTTTTTATTTTTCAAAATAAAATTATAACATCATAATTTATTGTAATTCTCAACCTACATAAGTAAAAAAGTTAGTTTTCTAACTTATTCCATATTTTTCACAGCATACATTGATGATGATTTCATGATATTAAGTAAGACATTTATTTTCCTTAAAAAACCTCATTCAAGGAATTTTAAATTGTTCCAATGGAAATAGTGTTTGCTTTATCCAGTTCTCAAATGAATGTCTTGATTACAATTTTAAACTTTTATTGTAGAAATGCAAAATGTTTTAATTATGTTGCTTGGTTCTTTAACATTCTTGTAGTCAGTGAGTAATTATCATTTTAATATAAATACTCAATTTAAATAAAATTTTGGTTTTGAACAAAAGTATAACTTATTATATATTGCTATATATATATATATATATATTTGTTTACCATATTTAAGTATGTAAGACACTTAATTTGAAAAATAAAGAAATTGAATATTTTAAATTAAAAAACTGTTAATGTGTACATGGAAAATTATAGTAAAATGTAATATTTCATATTTTAAAATAAATATTGTCCTAACTTCCAAGTACTAGTAATCAAGAGTTTCATTTGTAGATGTAGAATAATATGTTTGATTTTAACTGTATTAAAACGTATGTCATTAATTAATTATTTCAAATAATACATGGAATAAGAAATAATATATACATATGCATTGAAGATTATATTTATATTAATTGAGGAATAACTTTTTAATGATTAATTATATATATATAAAGGAAACTACCTGACGGAAACTATGCTGTTAACCCACATTGACAGCCAATTTTTTTAAAAAAATGTTTGGCTGAATAAGTTATATATATAAACAAAATTTGTGTAATGGTATAGTTATATTCACTGTTTTTTTTTTTTTTTTTTTTTTTTAAAATATTTAATATTTTTGAAAAATTGTATATTATAATATGAGTAGTGAATGTAAATTTCCAAAATCCCCAAATGGGGATCGTGGCAGCTATTGAGTTAGCCCTCTCGCTGCATAGTTATTTTATCAAAATACGTTCAAAAATTGCATATTGTTTTATTACGTATTTCAAATCTACATAATAAATCTACATTTTGGAGTTAAAATAGACAAAAAATTTTTGTAAAAGAGTTTTTATTTTAAAATATAGAATTAAATAATCCAAATATGAACATAAAAACATTAATGAGCTGCACAGCTAAATAGTTGGAAAAATGCATATCCATGGAAATCATGGGTTGTGCAAATTTTGCGATATCTACATTTGCCCATGGATATCGTGGGATGCACAGCGAGAGGGTTAAAATAATTTTAACTGTATGGATTTTTAGAATTAATTATTATTATAAATGAGAAATTATAGTATATAATTAGTAATATAAAGTAAATGGTCAGTATTTTTAATTATTAGATGGAACATTGATAATCAACAAAATAAATTCTGTTAAATAATTTGTTTGATATTATAGCTGGAAATTCAAGCATCAAAATTTGGTTGTGGGAGCTGCCACTAGATGGTGCCACCGATTAAATGGCTCTTACACTTGAGAACTTGCTGTGTCTGCAAAGTCTCAACAGTCAAAATGCAACCCATTTAAATAAAACATAACTGGGGATTAGGTGTTTTTTTTAACTTATAAAAAAAAGTAAAAGAGTCAAATCTAAATATATTTAGATAAAGATAAATTTAAAAAATTATTTTCAGGAAAATGTTTTAGAGCTAAATTAAATCGTCCGCCAATTCAAATTTTTCAAAAAAGTATTTGTCATTGGAAGAATTTGATTTGTTTCAGTGAAATAACTGCATTTACTTAATATATTTTAGCTAATTTGAGTAAGTATACATAACTTTTACTTTTCAGTTGGATTTATTTTCACAAACATTTTATCTTGTGTTGTATGAAAATTTTTTTAAAAAAATTGAACTTATATGTAAGCTATTTATTTTTCTTTTGCAGATATTGAATCACATGACTATGTGATGAAGATTGTGCCAACTATTTATGAGAGTCTGGATGGTTTAAAAGTTGAATCTTACCAATACACCTATGCTTACAAGGTAGCTCAATGAGTAATTTTACAAAAATGTTTTTACTTGGAATCAATATTTCATGTAACAAATTTCTGAAAATATCATTCTTGCTTTTTAACAGTCTGTTTTAAAGAATAAAGTTATTTTTTGTGAATGTAGTAAAATATTGATAATGAAAACTAAATGAGACTCAATTTCTAATGCGGTAGAATTTAAAATTTAGGTATGGGGGAAACAAAAATAATTTATATATATTTAAGCCATGAAGTGATAGGATTTTCAAACTATCATTCAAATAGAGCTTAAAGGAAAACCTATAAATAAATTTTTTATATTATGGCAAGGATAGGCAATTGTTTTTTGACCAGAGGGTTACATTACGGAAGCAAAGGATACCTGTTGGGGGGAGGGGGCACACCCTTTATTAAGTTATTGTATTCATTAGTTAACTTTGCTTCTCAAAAAGAGTATAAATATCAGTCCATAAAACTCTTAAGTACAGTAAAATAACAGCAATTTATATTGTGCTGATTTCATATCTCGAGCTGCAAACACATTTAATGTTAGAATAAGTTTAGTGAGACACAAATGTACCCAATCGCCTTTTTCTACAATATTTTGAAATCGTGAGATTGCTTTTTGAAGCTAATCTTAGCCTGCAAGCTAATGTCAGTCAACTTGCTTTTGTATGTTTTCTCATTGATCTCCATACAAGAAAAACTTAGCTCACAAGAATCTGTTGACCAAACATAGAGAACAGTTTCTGTCTTTCTGATTGTCTTGGCAGGTTGCTATTTGCTCATCCCTATATTACAGTGATTTCAGCCTGGAATGTTATTAATTTAGATTTTGTTTATTTCTATGGTTTTTATAAGCTGAGAGTGAATATAAAAAAAAATTGCAGTGCACTGTAGATAAACATATTATTCAAAAAATTAATTCAATTATTTTTATGTATTATCAATAAATGCGTAAAAATATGTATATGTTCATTTTTATGCTAATTAACCATTTTAATTGATCCTTTTTTTTTTAAAATTTGGTTTTTTTGTTAGCGGGGGGCCAATTTTGACTATAGGCATTTCATTTAGGAACATGCAAGTATAATTTAGTAATGCTGTTGATGTTTTGAAAATTTTAAGTGCATTGCTCTTTATTTTTTATTTTGTTTTTTAGAGTTCCGTGACTTTCAGTCATTCTGGCAGAATAATGCCAGCAATTTGGTTTCGTTATGATCTGACTCCTATAACTGTCAAGTATACTGAAACTCGACCTCCTCTTTATAGCTTTTTGACTACAGTAAGTTCCCATTCTTTTTTTTTTTTTTTTTATTTGTTAAAATATTCGTTTTCTCCCTCTTAATTATATAATGTAAAACATGCATTCTCTTATTATTCTATGTGCATTATTTTCTATTTTTCGAATAATAAGTTCCAATTTTTTAATGTGATTTTGAAAATTATTGAAATAAAATTATGAGAATCGTATCTGAGGAATGTTCATTAAGTGTTCTTTGTATATACTCACATATTTCTAAAAATTAAAATTAGCATTATTTAAAAATTTTCAGTAGAAATATTATGTGTAAATACTGAACTTATTTATAGTTTTTCCAGAAATAAATTAGTATTATTTTAGATTTTTTAATAGAAATTCTAAACTATTTCCTTGAGGGATTCTAAATTGACAAAAGATAGCACATTACATGTTTCTGTTGAATCTGAAGCAGTTTATTAAATGAAGTGTTTTACTAAAATGAGAGAGTTCCTATTAAAATCTTCAAGTATAAAAAAAAAGTTTTGATTCATAAAATATTAGTTAATTTATTGAGGAAACTTATACATTTATTTTATGAAAATATGTCATGTTTCTTTAAATAATTAAAATTTTGGATTTCAAAAATTTAGTTTGTTTTACTTATGAAACAGTATTGAAAAGAGACAATTCTAATTTTGTTCTTTCTTTAGGTTTGTGCTATTGTTGGTGGAACATTTACAGTAGCAGGCATCATAGACTCCATGGTGTTTTCTGCGTCTGAAGTATTCAAAAAATTTGAAATTGGAAAGCTAAGTTAATTAATGAAGTATTAGAATTTTTGTGTTTGCATCTGAATCTCGATGGCCCGAAAAGTACGACCTTTCTTTCCACCTAAACCTTAAAGGATTTTTAAGAAAATCCGTCTTCCAGAATTCTGTATAATTGGAGGAAATGAATGTCTCTACTTTCATTGCTGTTGAAATTTTGTGAATGACATTCCTTATTTTATATTATTGAACGTGGAAATGGTGAAATGATTGTTATGTTTTTTTTGATAGCTGATTTGGTGAAATGTTATTAGCTTTGTTCTATTCATGTTCCATACTTTGTCTTTATATTAAAACATTTATAATGTTGTTGATTATTTATTTTTTGAGATTACTATTCTGTTTTGTTTTCTGTCAAGTGGTGCTATGATCCAAGAAAGGTTTTTTTTTGCAATATTTTGTTTTTAAATATTTGAAAAAATTTTAAAAAATAACATTGTTTCAAATGTTTTAGTAAAGAAAAATGCATTTATTTTGTTGAAAATTGCATGTTCAATGTATGTGAACTGTTTTCAAATGATCTCCATTTTGTAATAGTTACGGAATTACAAATTGCATTTTTCATACCAATAAAAATCGGTTGAAAATTCAAGTCTTGTGTTTTATTTTTGAACTATTTTTTGTTAAATGTCTGAACAAAAGCCATCTTATTGACTTTAAAATTGTTTCTTTGTTGGTTTTTTTTTCCATCTTTCCTTTAAATAAATATTTTTTTTTTTATGGTTGGGGGAGGGGTAGTATTAGGTAATTTATACATTAATATTTGAATAAATGAACAACGCTTAATGCATGTGCTTATCTTTTTTAAACTGAATAATTCTTTTAATTTTTATTTTTACAAGTGTTTTTAAAATTGTTTTGTAATGCATCAAGTTTTAACATAATTTCATATAAAAATTGTAATATCTTTATTTGAAAATATGTTATATATTAGTATACAAAAGTTAAGGAATAAAACACGTTTTCTAAAAATATTTTCTGCATCATGTCAGAAGAAGGCTCTTCTGAAACCAGGAGTGAATGAGTTGTAGACCACTGATCTAACAAAAAGCCCTGTCTTATTAAGCCTTGTAATTGTCGTACCAGAAGCAGTGGAGTGCTCATTTGAGAGTTGAGTCGCTGTCATTCTCTTGGTACCTTGCAGTTAACCCAAACAGTGGTTATCCTTGACTTATGGTGACTCTTGGACACACTATTACTGGTCTCCTGGAACTGTTTTTATAATCTAGAACCCACATTGAGTCATCTTGCTTACTCTTTACAGCCGTAGCTTACAAAAGTTTTAAAAACAATCATAAGCCCTCAGAAACTAGCAAAACTGAAATCTTACATAATAGTGTTTGAAATAGCTCTTCTATATCAGTTTTTTAATTTGCATAAAATAACAAATTTGATTATATGATTAAGACTATAATCTTTATCTTTTTATGTTTGCTAATTTTCATGAAAAACGGTAATTTTCAAAAAATCTCTGAAAATGGATTTGTTTCTTAACCTTTGTATGTCAGTGTATTTTGATAAGAATTTAGTTAAAACCATAAAAATACTTTTCATAAAATTTGCATTTTTGATTAATTTTTAATATCACACTTTAAAGCAACATGAGAACTAATGCTATAAACCTTGTCGTTTTGAACCATTCAAGTTTTAAATACAATATCGGAGTTAGCTCTTAACTTCCATTGCAAAATAAGTTTTTTTTTAATGACAATTTATTTATTGTTCTATAATGCACATTCATTCTTTATATAACTTTATCTCTTCATATATATTTCAATCTACTTAGCATTTGCCCTCTCCAAACTTAAATTATAATATGCTTACAGAATAGTTCCTGTTGTGCTTTTATATGTAATGCTATTACCTATCTTGAATTTCAGTACTTTTGGAGTTGAGGATTTTAAGATGTCTATTAGCAGCTAGCTTGATATTCTTTTAGTTCGTTCTGTTTTTTCGATTTTCCTGCACGATGTAAATGTAGAATACATTTTTTAGGAATGAATTGGACCTTACATAGATGCTATTTTCTGCCAAATTAGTATATCTTGACAGACATTGATTTTATAGTTTTCTGATTTAATAATTTATTCAAATAGTTTACTGTTTTAAAACAGAGGAATTTTTTTTTCCCTTTAAAACAAAAGTTTTTGAAAAGAAACTCTTATAAATGATTTGAAAAACAATGTACAAAACCTTTTCAAACTAAATGGTGCCAGACCATTTTGGCTTAAATAAAAATTTTTATAAGTAGAACTTTTAAGTTTTAGAAGTTGTATTTTTGCTTCATGGGATTTCATTATATTACTATCATATTATGCAAAAAATTGAAAATAATTTATAATTTTTGTGATTTAATGTTATGCTGGAATCTTGTGAATTCAAGTTCATGTTTTGTATAATAAAAGTTTAAAATGAATATTTGTCTAGAGTTAAATACAATACATATGTATTATTTTTAATATTCTAAATTTGTGAACAATCAATTTAAATAGTCATGTTATTAATATGTCATATATATATATATATATCATGAATATTTTTTCAAGAGTTTAATCTAATATATATTTAACATTTTAAATCCAATGAGCAATCAATTAATCATGTCAACTGTATATAAAAAATTCAAATTTAATTATAAATATATTTATAAGATGCAAAATGGGATTTTTAAATATTTGTAATAAAATAATTTCTTTTTCATGTTCCAAATACAGTATGAAATGGAAATTTTTCATTTTAAGTTAATTTTATGTAAGAATTTGATTACTACTTTGAATAAATTCATTAAAGAGCATAATTTTTATAATTTGTTTCTTTAGTGGTAGTAAAAGCTTGATGTATTTTATTCTGATTCCAATATTTAGGCCCTAAATACTTTTTATTAAAAAAAAGAACAGAAGTGCTAGTGACAATGGCAATGTAACTAATTCTATAGCAATGATTTTTGAATGTTGTCCTCCATTTCTTTTCTAAAATTAGGTTTAATAAATATTATTGCTGCCAAATGTGTTAATGCTTCTCAAAGACTGCAACTTTCCCATTTCATATTATATAAGCATTCCCACTAATTCTTTAAATTTTTTAGACAATTTAATTTTTTAAAGGAAAAATAGACATTCAAACCCACTGTCTCTCTGTACAGATATTTTAATATGCTTTTGAACTGGTCATGCTAGATTTATAGACTTCTTTTCCTGGAAGAAGATTCACTCTATGGAAAATCATTGTTTTCCTACTGACAATTAGCATTTAGAATGAATGTTCTGCATTTAACTCTGTTCACTTCAAACATTTGAAATTTTACACTTTAACATTGATTTAATTGGGGGAAAATCCCCAACCACAAATTTTTCATTTCTTGCATGGTATCGGTTTATTCCCTTACATTTAATTTATTGGCAGATTTTTCTGATCATATGTTTGACACATAATGTCCCATGAGGATTCAATACCAAAAATCTCTACCAACCAATGAATGTTATTACTACGTCATCTATAAAAATTTGCTAGTAATTGCAAAAAAACACTTTGTTTTGTTGCACATTGCTTTGTTTTTAACCATCCAGTTTTTCAAAACTGAAAAAGAGGTAGGGAGGGGGAATATTAAGTTTTTTAATAGTACTGTGTGTTGAGGATATTGCTGAGCACTCCAACGTTTTGATATTAAAAAGCAAGTATTTTCTGACCTTTAGATTGAAATCAATTTATGTCTTTTGGTATGCAAAATACTTAGTCTCAACATTTTAACTGAAATATGTTTAAAGGAACTAAAAGTATCAACGCTTAAATTGTGCCACATGAAAGATTGGTAATTTAGCGTAAAATGCTTATGCTCAAGATACCCCTGTATTTTTTTACTATGAAGTATGATTCTTCAATTGAAATTAGAAGGGATCTTTAAACTTCTGAAAATATTCAGGTAGATAAGAAAATGCATTCATTTTAATGACTAAGGACAAGATCCTGTAAAAATAGTCCATTGGTAATTATTTTTTAAGAATTTTCAGTAGGTTGAAGAAAGAATTCTATATTTTTCAACTGAAAGAAAGAAGTTGTAAATACTATTTACAAATATAAAACAAATTTATGATGACTAATATAAAAGCAATAGAAACAAAAACCGTTGCTACAATAATTCCTTAAGTTAGGTATCCATTCAAATGTAAGAAACACTAATACAATTCTTTTTAGAAAGATCTACTCTTTATTTTTACTTAAAAACCTTCAAATATAATCCCACCCCCAAAGCATCTTTTAAGAAATTAACAAAAATTAATCTTAATTCAAGCTTTCGTGGATGCTAAATATTACCATGATTTAATTTTGTCAAGAGTACAAAAAACCCAGTTGATAACAAAGGATTTTTTGCATGCCACATAATCGTGACATGCGTACTTACGATTTTCGAATTTACAAAATCTCTCGACTCCAACCGGGATCGAACCCGCGACCTTAGACTTACGAAGTGGGCACGCTATATATATAAATATATATATATATACCTCAAAGCCACCAAGCCGACAAAACACAATTATTTAGCACAACGATGTTTATTTTCCAATTACCTGCAATTCTGATCAGAATTTCGCTTAAACTGCTGATCCTGAATAAAATGAAATGTGCAGATTGTGCTAGTATTACGCAAAATTTAAGCTTATAGTTTCCTTGTTTGATAAATAAACAATAAATATAGTATGCAAACAATGGATAATTTAATATAATGAACTAAACAGTTGACAATCAATCTAGATGTTTTAAACTTAACATTTAATTAATTGCCTGTCATTTGCTTTCATTGTGGAATATATTTATTACTACATTACTTGTGTGTGGTTTGGTATTGTTCACATAGATAATTGTGATGTATTAAATTTTACTTGTACAAATTTCACAGATATATTTTCTACAGTTTTCACAAAAATGAATAGTTTTGCCTTTGTTTGCATTTATTTGGTATTGTTAACATTTATGAGAGAAGTGCAACAAACATCAATTCTGTTTTGATTAGAAATGTAAAATTTAGAGGATTTTAATGAAATGCGCATTTTTTTAAGCTTTTCAGCCATGTTCAGTGTGATATTTTAATATCCATTTGCCTCCTTATAAATTATTCAATGCATTTATAGAGGCCAAATCAAGAATGTTAAATACACTTGATGCTTAGAGAAGGATTTAATATTTTCTGGTCATCTAGTCCAGGGGTCGGCAATCTTTTGAGTCGGAAGAGTCAAAAATTTTTCTTGCCAACAATAAGTACTAGCTTAAATAAAGCTTTTTGATTAAAAAAAAAAAACCTAATCTATTTATTCACAAGAGAAAATATCTATTTATTCATATATAAGTAGTGATTTTCACAACAAATTAGATAATATATATATGGCATTATTAGATAATTACTTAGTATTTAAGTAAAAAATTAAACATTTATTTTTACAACACTAACTTGTACTTCAATAGCAAACAATTGAGCTAACAAATTAATCCCGAGGTACCCTAGTGATCTTTTCCTTTTCCCAAGGGGTTTACTATCTTTGTTGTAAACACGGGTGTCACGACCCCGGGGTACCCCAGTGATCCTTCTCTATTTTCGACCCTCCATCTTGTTATCCAATTTCTTCTTTTCCCGTACGGACCACAGACCTATGAATGTTTGGCGCAGTGTAGCCAAAACTGGCTCTTGCGCCATAAAACACCAAACTCAACTCAACTGAGCAAACAATTCAATGGGAGCGATGGCCTTGCTTGGTTATTCAAGCAGAAAATTTAAATTTAACTAAACAATGTAACTTGTACTTAAAAATAAAAAAACAATAACATACATTTGAGCAAACAAATTCAATGGAAGCGGTGGCTTTGCGTGGTTTTAGAAAGTTTAAATAAAAATTTGGCTTATAACACTTGTAGTTTTAAGTTTCAAACACGACTTTAAATTTTCATTTGTTAGTTGGTTTCTTACTTTACCTTTAATTGTATTCACGCAAGAGAACTCTTGCTCACATGAATATGTGGATCCGAAGATAGTCAGCACTCCAAATGCCTACTTCTTCACCTCACTGTAGCCATCTGGAAGATTATTCCATGCGTCGAATTGTTGTCGTCATGTAAGAATTTCGTGGTTCATTTTGCTCTGAAGAATCGTTGTTGCCCCTTTATTTTTTCCTGTCATACTTCTGGCTCCATCAGTTGCTATTGAAACGATTTTATTTAAATCGATCTTATTGTCTTCAAAGCATTTTTGCACGGCATTCGCTATATCTTCCCCTCTAGTTTGTCCCGAGAGCGGTAGCAATCCTAGAACTTCTTTTGGACCTTGGGAAGACATATACCTGACAAAAAGAGCAACTTGTGCGTGTCTTTTATGTGACAAGACTCATCTATAGCAAGTGATAAGGCAGAAGAAAGTTGGATACTTCCACCTGCAAATATGTTACATTTGAAGACATTTTAGCTATTCTAACTTGTACTGTTTTAGCGGATAGTGGCAAATCTGATTTTTTTTCAAGATTTCTGGTTTGTTTTTGAAATCACGAAACAGTACTTCAGATGCACGTATGAAGCAATCTTTGACATACACACCGTCTGTAAATGGTTTGCCTTTTTTTTTTTTTTCAATTTCTAGTGATACCGCGAAGCTTTCCAGATTAACATTACTTATAGACTGCGTTCAGTTACTTAACATGGAACTTGATTGCTGTTTTTGTTTTTGGAGCTCGTCGACAGCTTTTTTTTCGTTCTTCGCCGGCTGGATATTTACTAGCAAACTGAATATGTTTTGTAGTGAAGTGTCTCTCTAAATTTGATTTCTTATTGTGTGTGAGTTTTTCGAGGCAAATGAGAAGTGTCGGAAGGCCAACTGAGTTGCATATGAAAGCGAACTACTCCGTCCAATCCCGATTGAATTCTCGATGCTCTTCAGTTCTCTCTCTCTCTCTCTTTTTTGTAGATGCTATACTTGCGGTGAAGCTGTAATAAAGAATTCTTTAAATTATTATTTAGGTATCCAAAACAGCAGATGACACAAGTTTTGTAATTATTTGCTATGCCAACGTATACCTACGTAAATACGAGAAGCTGGGCATAAGGAAATATAATTTATCAAAAAAATATTTTACGATGATATTTCCCAACTAAAAATACTTACTTAAATAAAATAAATAATTCTCTAATAATTTAGTTATTAAAATAAATAATTTAGACTCGAAACACTGTATGTCTTACTCTCTCACGTACTGATTGACTATAAGTACATAGTTTCGTTGCATCTGTGGTCGCCTCTCGTATGCGATGATCGCCGACTGGCACGAACGGACGAAGAACGTGTTTATTACGAAGCAGTCTGCACATTTTAGTTTTTTTTTCCTTATAATTTGGGCAAATATTAGATACTAAGTTTACGAGTAAAGGTGTTATGCCGAAATCAATGAAAATTGCAACCATATAAACAATCTAAAACTGCTAACACCCACCTACTTTGATCCTCAGAGTTCGAAAATAGGTTTATTAAATAACAATTTATAGGTACTTACACTTATAATTATTATTTTAACACTTATTTTTAAATAATAAAAGCTATAAAATAGATAAATAATAAAATAGGTCATTTATTAAATATATATTTTAATAAAAACACTTTCGCGGTAATATCCAACAGTAGTACTTTGTTTCTTTTTTGACAATTCTTATTGACTTCAAAAAAGTAGTTAGGTATCTTATTTGGGAAAAAATATGGATTTTAAAAATATAATATTTATTACCTAACATATACCTTTACTTCGATTATTTTATTATTATTATATATGTACATACATACCTTTGAGAGAAGTCAATTCGTTTCTAACTCTTCTACTTGAAACAACAAACTATACGTCACAGCCAAAGCACTGGTGAAGACACCAAATTGTCTTGTGTCGAAAGCGAATTAAAACCTACATAGAAACATCCGACGACGGCGTCATTCGAGAGCTTCCGATGGACTGACGACGCGTGTCACGGGGGAGGGGTGCGGTGAAAAGCGAGTACAAGTGGATGAAAGGTAGAAACAGTGCCTAATCCTCGTTAATCGATTCAGAGCGATTTTCAAAGGTTTTTTTTTTTTGGATAAAATAAATAATATTTGCGTATGAAACAAAGAGCCGCAGCTTCACATCCAAAGAGCGACATGTAGCTCGCGAGCCGCAGGTTGCCGACCCCTGATCTAGTCCAAAATATCAACTCCATTGAATAGAAAAAATTACTATTTTGAGTTTGTCCCCCTCCCCTTCATTAGATGTGATTTCCGACATTGAGTGTTTTGTCCAATTTTTCCGGGAGAAGATGTAAATATATTACATTGCGATGCAAAGTAACAGAGCTCATACCTCTCTTTTGATGGGATGAAGCACCTCTCTCGGAATAATTTATTGTACTGTGTTTACATTGCGATACAAAGTAACAGAGCTCATACCTCTCTTTTGATGGGATGAAGCACCTCTCTCGGAATAATTTATTGTACTGTGTTATATTACCTACTAGCTGAAATACCCATTCTTCGCACAGGTTAATGTTTTAAAAATAAAAGACATTCTTGATATAATAGCTGAGTTGTAAGGAGAGTAAAACCGGGTACAAAACAAAAAATATGTAGTAATTTTTTTAATGAGCATTTATTATTTATCTATAACGTCACTTAAGCCCTCGCAACGCCCCTTGGGGGTCAATTTTTGCAAACCCTCTTTTGTACTACTCCGTGAAAGGAACGTGCCTGCAAAATTTCAAGTATGTAAATCTAATGATTCAAGAACAGGAATATTTATCTGTAACGCCCCTTGGTGGTCAATTTTCGCAAACCCCGTTTTGTAGCGAATTTCTACTCCATGTGCCTGCTAAATTTCAAGTCTGTTGGTCTAATAGCTCAAAAACGGGAATATTTATCGCTAACGACCCTTGGGGGTGATTCAGGTGAAAGCGGTAACCTTCTTCATGGATGGGGATGGAGGGCTGCCGCACCATATAACTCCCTTGATCGTACCGGGACTCGTTTCTGAGTTTTAGTGGCACACACATTGTACTTTCTTTTATAATGTACAGGTAGTTATCAAAATAACGAGAACACTTTCGATTTCCAAGGAATACTATTAGTATGGTATAGGACCGCCTTTGGCATGTAATTCAGCTTGGATTCGGCTAGGAATCGATTTATACAAGTGTGGAATAGTGTTTAAAAGAATATTGTACCATTCTTCATGGAGATATTGAGAAAGTTCTGGGAGAGATGCGGAGGAGAACATCGATCCCGTATTGAACGCTCTCAAATGGACCATATCGGTTCAATTATGGTCGGGAGACAATGCGGCCCAAGGTAGATGTTTAACTTAATCCCTGTGTTAATGAAACCATAGTTGGAGAAGTCCCGTTGCATGGATAGGTGCATTACCATCCTAGAAAACTCCATCTCCTACAGGAAACAAATTTTGCATCATAGGATGGACCTGGTCAGCTATAAAATTTCTTTATACTTCTCCCCAGTGATCCCTCCTTTCAGAGTTACGATTGGTCGAGCAGAAAACCATGACACGGCTGCCTATATTATGACAGATCTTCCTCCATGCTTGACAGTTGAAATGAGACAATGACAATCATACACTTGCACAGATGTCCTCCAAACGTGCACCCGTCCTGTTGCAGGAAAAAGTGCAATAGACGATTCGTCAGACCATATTACTTTCATCCACTTAACAATCAACCACTGTAGACAACGTTTGGCCTTAACAAGTGAATTGGGAATTGCTGCTCTCTGCAGTAAATGCTCTGTTTATGGAGGTTCCCTATATCTGCAATCATTGAAACTGGAGAATGCAGATGCTGATTGAGCTCTGCGTAACTTTTGCTGCAGTTGTTCGTTTTTAGACATTACAATCCGCTTCGATTCCCGTTAGTCTCTTTCGCTGAGCTTCTCCTTCCATCCACTATTTTTCTTTGCCCAGCTTGTCTTAGCGCGCTGTGCGAATGCTGTCATGACTTTAAACACCCTACCTCTAGAAAAGCTTAAAAATTGAGGTATTTAGGTCACACTAGCTTCAGCAAGGCGGGCTCCTACAATTTGGCCCCTTTGAAAATCTGAGAGGTCCGACATTTTACGCCTTCGAAAATAATCAAAAACTTACAGAACTTCAATAAAGTTACTACATACTACCAAAATATATACATTTCAAATTATAAAAGAAGAAAAAAAATGTAGCTATTATTATATTTTAATGCTTACGAAGTGCATTAAAAAATGTCGCTTTAATTCAAAGGTGTTTCCATTATTTTGATAATCACCTGTATATTGATTTTTTAGAAGTAAAGAAATTGTCTGTTGTGTGTGAATCAGGTTTCTTCAATATTATAAGGTTCAATTAAAAAAAGAAGCTACTTATTCACCTACAGTTTTTCCATCTAGCCCTGTTTCATTTTTTTTCCAAATAAGAGATATCTGTTTAGTAAATATTTTAACTACTCATCAGGAGCAAGTCACAATTTAATGTCAAATTTATTATGTGTTTAGGCATATATACAGAATAAATAGCATAGTATTCATAGGAAACAATTGTTCATCCATTGTTATATATTTTCACCCAGTTTATTACACATCTATGTGCAATATAAATGTATCCCAAACATATGAAACAAGAGCAAATGGATTAGCTTGCAGTCTTTTGCATCTACAAGGTATATCAGTACAGCTGTTAGAATCTTTCAGGACAGCTAAGTGTACACCTACACCAGGGGTGGCCAACCCAAATGACCTCGCGGGAAGAACTTTACAATCCCGCGGGCCGCATATAAAAATATAAATCTTTATATTAGATTTGAATCCATTACAAACATTTGTTGGAGTGAAAATTTAAAACAGTCTGATATATTGTTATTGTTTTTATGTGTATACAAACATAGATAATATAATAATAATAATGCAATGATCAAATAATGTTTAATGTATTTAATTAGGGACATATCTGTTTCTTAACTCTTTCACTTAGTTTTTGCAAGTCGATCTCAATGCAAGTGTATTTGCGTATCGTAATTGATGTTGCAGATTTTCGTGCGTTAAGTTTGAGCACGATTTATGTTTGATAAATTTCAATTTAGGAAAAAAAAAAAAAAAAAATAGTCGCAAAAAAAGAACCGGGGAAAAAAAAAAAAAAAAAAAAATAAATTTTTTTTTTAAAAAAAAAAAAATCTTTAAACAAAAAATATTGTACAAAATAGTCGAATTTTGTAAAGTTGTAAAGAATCTCGCGGGCCGCAAAATAATTCAAGGAGGGCCGCGGGTTGGACACCCCTGACTTAGACGATGGGAAATCACATAGCATGGTCGAAGCACTTTTCTGTAGCGGTAATGATGACACAAAACTCAAGACAGGACACGATTAAGAGGAAAAAACATGTTTATTATTCTTTGTCTGGGATGTCTTAGTTTATTATTCTTTTAGTCCAGTGCTTCTCAAAGTTTCAATATCCGTGGCCCAATATTCAATCATAATTTTCATCGCGCCCCCTTCGTACAATAACAATGTATTGAATTCAATAATATTATACTTTGATGCTAAAACTACGATACGACTTTAACCTCTAAAGTGCCACCGCCCTATATAAACGTCTCGCTCAGCCAAAGCATTAATTTCCCCTGACGTAAATATACGTCTTACCGAAGTACGATCTTTTCTGTGCACTGTTATTCATGACATTTTTCCGAAGGTTCTGGAATGCAATTAAAGGACCTTGACAATGTTTGCGAATAATTTACTTATTTCAGATTATTTCCTTCTTTACTCTCCCAATATATCTCATACGCGCGCCTACGTGAAAAACGATTGGCTTTTGGGAAGCGAATAGCGTAACTTTTATTTGGCAGTTATAAGGGATTTATTATAAAACTAGCTGGTATACCCGTTCTTCGCACGGGTGAATTGAAAAATTAAACAATACAGACTGAAGGATAAAGGAGTTTTTAATGAGTTGATTTTACGGAAATTGTAAATTAAACAAAAAAGAAGCTTTTTGCATATCTCAGCTAAATAAAAAAACCATGTTTGCTTAATTTTAAGTCTGTTGATATAACAGCTGATAAAAAAGATTTTTTTTTTTTAAATTTATAATGCCCGTAATGTGTAATACGTTAATATTAAATCTCTATATACAATATTGAATTGAACAATCTCTCTATATACAATATATTAAATTTACTGAACTATCTCTCTATATACAATATTAAATTTACTGAACTATCTCTGTATACAACAGTCAGTTCAAAACAGGTCTAAAAAAACAGTAGGGTGAAACGAATCTGCAAGCAGGGAGGGGGCGGGGGACGCGTGACCTTTGACACTGTAGATGGGGTGAGAACTGGGTTGGATGAAACGAAGCCGCCGCAAGCAAGGGGTGGGAGGGATGCATGACCTTTGACACTCGATTGAAATAAATGATTCCTATTTGAAACGGATATTGTTCACCATTTCATTGGTTTTAATTTTATTTTCGCGGAACCCTAATTTTTTTTTCTATAGTAAAAGCAGCCTAAGTTATTCCTTATAACATTAGCTATCTGCCAGTGAAAGTTTCGTCAAAATTGGTTCAGCCGTTTCAGAGATTAGCCGAAACAAACAGATAGACAGACAGATAGATAGACAGAAAGACAAAAAAATTTAAAAATGGATTTTTTTCATATAAGTACCTTACATACTTTTAAATGCATTTAGTAAAAAACTGTTAATTTCAAATTACAAACACAGACACTTCATTTTAATTTATATGTATAGATGTACAAATTATCAAGATAAGAGAGAGAGAGAGAGAGTTACTTTTTGTATATAATTTTATGTATGACAATTCCAGGGGGTCACTGGTAATTATTAAACTTGTTCTTAACGTAGTATAGTGAAATTAATTATATATAAAATACATTGTGTAGCACTGATACATTTATAAGTGTAATATGTCAGTGTAAATGCGTATTTTATTTTTTATTATGTCAGAATGTATTTTGTTTGTATACTTTTAGTAAATTTTTTTACTGTTTTCGACTTTTCAATATGCTTGCGCCCCCCACATTTTGAGAAACGCTGTCTTAGTCTGCTGGGAAGTCTTTGGCTGATGTACGCGATAGACGGCGCTACGCAAACACAGAAGCATCAGACGATGGTGCATGTGCGGTTTTTGCTGCTGCGCTTGTTATGAAGTTTCATTTCGTCTGCTGACAGTGTGGTAGTTAGATGGAACGTAATGTGTTCGCTGAGCACCCTGATATGCATTTGGCATGATGCCCATTATAGCATTGACGTGAGTTTCAACCAGTACGCAAAGTATGGACAACAATGGTTCAGGCGGGGTGGTCCAGTACATTGGTTCGCTCGATCGCCAGACCCCACTTGCCTCGATTACTTTAAATGGTGTTACGCCAAGTCACTGGTGTACGAAACTCCTGTTAACAGTGTTTAGGACCTTGTTGCACGCAACGTGGAAGCTTCTGGTAAAATCAGAGACATACCCGGTAATTTCACTAACGTTTGATCTTCAATGCGCCAGATATGAGGCCTGTATGACGGTTCGGGGTCGTAATTTCGAAAATTTTTGATGTGTGTGTGTGTGACGATCGTTGTCTTTTTTAATGTTCTTCTTTCTTAATTTTTTTTCTGTACTGAGGATAATGAACATGTTTTCTCCTCTCATTCATGTCCTTTCTTTCTTGTGTCGTCACACTGGCGTAGCTAGCTCTGAGGTAGTCCAGTATCAAAATTCCTTCGGGGCTCTTTTTTTAGATATGGGAACCCTGTTAGTGGACTGTAGTTACACATGTTGGGGGCCCCCGTATTATTGATACAGTGGTAGCTACGCCCCTGTGTCGTCACATTGTTATGTGATTTTCCATTGTCTAGGTGTACTCTCTCGGTCTAGAAAGTTTGTAATCACTGTAATGATACACCCTTAGCGGCACGGTCCCCGGAACCCTTCCCACCATAGCCCTTGAATTTTTTGTGATTATGATCCTATGTGTATAGTACGTAAAATTTAATTAAGTATTTGTTATTAATTAACACTAAATACTTATTCAATAATTTATTTTTACTATTTTTTGTTCCTGAAAATCGATAAAATGAAAAGAATATGCTTGGCTGCGTATTGGGGTATGATACGAGAATGGTGAACTTTCGATCCTGGACCCCCCCTTTCTTGAAAAATTCCTGTGTGCCCCACTGAATACCCTGTAGATGACTTCAAGCCAAAACACAAACACTTCATTACTTTCTGAGAAACTGTCCTTAGCCATTGTCTCGGTGAAAAATGTCGAGCGTCAGGATTTTGTAAACTCAAAATAGGAAAAGCTTTTGCAGCCAAAATCCCAGGAGCATACACAAGTAAAAAAACTGGTCACCTTAGTTACACCAGCTTTGGCTCGAAGCTAGGGCTACATTAATTTGAATATAGCCAAATAAACGTACCAAAGAGGAAGTTACGTTGCTAAGACACTTAAATACAGAACAGTGCCTCGTTGAAAGAATACAACATGCGCCGCCATCATCAAAGCAAACATCAGGAAAAATATGTACAGTTGGAGGGTCAAATTCGTGCGCCGTAAAACCTTCTAAATTGCAAAATCAATTTGTATCTCAGAAGACGTCCAATAAATAGTCAAATTAAAACACCTGTTCATTCAGGCCAGTTAAATGTTGCTTACGTGCCGACTAAAAGTTGTAAACCGTTTACAGATGATGTAGTGAATAAACGTTGGAAGAACTTTGCCCAGAAACAATTTTAAAATGTAGTTTTGGATGTAAATACCATTGCCCACCGTGTTTCAGGCATTAATGAAAACATTGTGAATCAAATAGGAAAAATTCAAGCAAATTTCGCCATTTTTCAATTGCAAAGCATTAATGACTAGAAATCTGTATCACTTCTCAATAGCTTGGGTTCATATGAGGTGTGGATGAAGCCATGAACATAACACAAGAGCTGCCTTCCCTACATAGCATTTATGGCACTGTGTTACCGAAATAGATAAATTCAGTGAATAGAAAAAAATAAATAAAAACCATTTCCTTATTATAACCTGGACTGCCTGACTGTAGATAGAGGAAAAAATGTGAATGGTATGGGAGGAGGTTTGGTTGGACAAGTGAAGCAGATGTTTAGTGAGTAAAACATCCCCCAACTAATGCCCCAGCACTGTATTATTTACCAGAAAGATTTGTGTGCTGAATATGTGGACTAAGTGAGTGAATATTAACGTTGCACTCAAGGGCTTTCGGCGACGGACCTCGTAATTTTAAACAATGGTCAGGTGAAGAGGACGTCATCTAAGCTGGCATCCCCTCCTCTCCTAACTTCCATACCAGACCAACGGGAAGAATCTTGAGCCTCGACAGATTTAACGTGCATCGTCTCCCTACACGGCGGGTCTTCAGCGGTATTTGTCTCAAATTCATGACACGCCAGCTACAAGTCCGTTACCCTGGCCACTGGGGTACAGCGGCGACCTGAATATGTGGACATTAGTAGTGTACCGAATCATGTGATGCAGATGGGGAGTTTAATAGTCACATGGGCTCAACCATAGATAATTCAGACATATATTGAAAGACACAAACACAAAATCGTAAGATTTACCCTATTATCATGCAGTAAGATGGCTTAGTTCTGAGAAGAGTATTTAAATTAAAAAAGGAAATAGGTTACTTCCCGAAAAATAAACCATAGCCATTACTGTCTAATGAAGAGTGGGTATGGAAATTGGCCTTTGTGCAAACAAAACTAGTCATTTAAATTTTTTGAATTTAAAACTGCAAAAAATTGAGTTTTTTTATCTATACTACCATCTAAAAGTCTTCAGATCTAAATTTTTGTTGCTTTTGGAACAATAACATACCAACAGCTTGATGTACTTCCAACAGTGCAAAATCATGGCTGCAGCAATAGCTGAATTCCCCTTGTCATTTGCATGCGAGATCATCCAAGACCTCTAGCTATAGTTTCAGGATAGGTTTTCCGACTTGGATTTAAAAGCAGAAAAAATGAGACTGCTTCAAAACCCATTTGAGGCAGGTTTGGTCAATGGCCCAGATGAACTGCAGCTGGATGTCATTGAGTTGCAAGCAAATGGCCTCCTTGCGGACAAGTTCTAAAAGGACTACTGGGCTTTTACCAGTTTTTGGCGAAGGAAGACTTTTCTAATGTGACATTTGCATCAAGGTACCTTTCAATCTTTGGAACAGCATATTCGTACGAATATTTTCAAGAATTAAATACTTGAAGAACAACTTGTGAACAAACTTATCTCATAATATTAAGTCACAGTTGGAATTAGGAACATCAAATCTAAGGTCAGAAATGTCTCTACTTTGGTCTCCAGAAACAATTTTACCATTCCCACTAATACATGTTTCATGTACAGTGTATCAATGTTTTATTAAATAATAACTGAATAAAATTATATCAAACAAAAAAATTTATGTTTGGGTTCTTTTTTTTTATTTAGACCTCGCGTATGTAGTTGGTCCCCAAACTGCTGTTTGTTAGTTAATGCGGCCCTCCTCCTGAAAAATTTGGAGATCCCTGCACCATATGATCAAACGTATCTGGACATTATTATGCTTTGCTTTTCGTCTAGATGTGTCAAAAATGAGTGTGAAGTTGGGCCACCTTTTGCTACTATAACAGCAGCCACTTTGTAGGGAAGGCTATCTACTAGTTTTTAGAAGGGTGCAGCAAAAATTGCACAGTTTTTCTTGTTGAATGGTGGTCAGTTCTGCCACCGATTTGGGATGTTGAGGTGTGGCTCGCAGCTGACTTTCTTATGCCAGCTCGGGTGTCGTTCCACATCACTTGACCATGGTTCAAAATTACATGGTCTGTCGCCAAAAGCCCTTGTGTAGCTGAACAGTGCAACGTTAATATTCAATCAATCAATTGTGCATAGAAAGAGCTTGTTTCGGCAGACCAAAAGCATACAGTATTCTATACAGGGATACATCAAGAGATTTTGGCAGAATGTTGAAAATGTATACAAACATATAATACTTGAGCTAGTTAAAATTTTTTTCAAAAAATATAGTGTTAGCATTTGAAGCATGGCTTGCAGTTTTTAATCTTTGAGAGTTGTGGGGACAAAGAAATGGAATGTCTTCTGTAAACATTGAACATAAAACAAACTTTTATACATTCTCAAAATCAGGCTTAGACATCTTTTATAGTAATACACCTCTTCTTCTATCTTTTTGTTGTTGTTGCAATCATTTAAATAAATATATACTTCATCACTGATAACAAAGTAATTTCATTTGTCTACAGTTAAATGTTTACCCATACAGGGCTCATAAAAATGTCCCATATTTAGCCACACGTGTAAGCAAAATGTAGTGAACATTGGGTCTTTAAGCTGTAAATTTTGGTTTATTACTTTTATTATTGCTTCAAATTTTTGCATCAATGTGCAATTTCTTGGATATTTATTTTAAGTCTTCCTACTGTGTAGAAGTAAAGACTGACAAATTTGTCACATATTATAACTTTGAATTTTCTTATGTACAAAGAACTAACGTTAGAAAATGGAAAGTTATAATTATATAACATTCTGCAGGAAAATACTGATTTGACATAGTTGGTCAATTCTTAAAGAAGAAATATAGAATTACATTTGTTTTTGAACAACTTCCAAAGCCATGTAAATATGAAATTATCCATAAGTACAAAACTGCTGATTTGAAAAAAAACTTGTTTTTGTATGAATATTTCCACGTGTTTCAAATTATTTCTTATTTGTAAATTAATACTAACAATTTATGAGTATAATTTAAATTAAAATAATTAGAACTACTGATTATTATCGATTTCTATCCAATAATTTTTATGCTTTTTGCTCCCACAATACAATTTAAGCAAATTATCTTATTTATACACTTCTTATATAACCACCCTTAGAATTAATCCAAATTTGCATTGTACCAATCAACAGACCAAAAAACCATTTGTTTGAATTCAGAAACTGTAAAATTTATGAACTGGTTTATCATTTAAAATAATGAAATAAAAATTATAGCAAATAGAAAATGCAGTAAATTATTCAGAACACAATGCAGATGACTTAATAATTAAAAAAATTAGTAAGTTGAACAATTTTATACATGACTAAATTTAAGATGTAGCAATTCATACAATTTATAATATTTGAATACACTTATATTTTCTTATATCTGAAATAATCAAAAAAAAAAGATACTAAATAATATCAATTTTTGTATATTTATCTCATTTTGTACAATGTGATAAATTAAAAAAATTTCCATGTATTATTGAACAGTACACACACATTTACAATCCTTCATCTGAAGAGTTTAATACATAAAATGGAAACAAAAGTTTCCGAAGTACTTAAAATTTTCATTCATACAGTCATAAAAAAGCAAGACATATATTTTCATTTTTATTTCAATGCAATTTAATTTTTTGAACTACATCTACTCACATTATGTTTAAGAAAATTTCACAGCAATTATGTAATTTTTCTTAAAAAAAATTCACATTATAAAAATAAAACAAACACAGAAAAATTCTTAATATAACCAAGAAGAACTTATCACAAATATAATATCTTTTAATAAACTTTTATTCGAGATCAAAATAGTAACTAAAATAGATAAAATTAAAAATTTATAATTTTTTTTAAAGCATTAGAATGGCAATTCACATCCCTTAATTCTTTATTTCCATATTTAATTATTATATTAACCTTACAGTATTATAATTGCCATAAGCAGCTGCATTTTCAAAATATAAAAATGTCAACTAACATTAAAAAATCCAATAATGTCGACATAAATAAACAAACATTTCTGCATAGTGATAGATCAAAATTATAGTAAAAATATTTTGAAAAACAAACACACATTCCTTTTTAAAAAAAGTTTTCATTTCAAGGTTCATTTATTA
This sequence comes from Trichonephila inaurata madagascariensis, assembly GCA_019973955.1. NCBI lineage: Eukaryota > Metazoa > Arthropoda > Arachnida > Araneae > Nephilidae > Trichonephila > Trichonephila inaurata. Next base: position 276,658 of record BMAV01007824.1, read on the forward strand.
ACGAATTATCCATTATATACAAAAAGATAACATGAACACTTTACACAAATGTAATAACACATTTAAAAAAAAAATCAAATATTTTAATGAAATATTTTGTTATTCTTGCACACTTGTTTGATACATTTTTTTTTCAACTTAGAAATATTCTTTTACTGATACATACAGGAAACTATTAGTTATTATGAAGGATACATAGGTTGAGTCTGTGCCATTCGATATAAAATGCCATTATAATTGCACAATGGCATTGGCTTTCAAAAGTCTGAGGCAGAAGAAGACCCAGAGGAAGTAGTTGCAGTACAGTCTGTTTGGGAGGACTGGGAGTGAGTAGGGGATTGGGGACTAACTGAACTTTTGTCATAGTTGAGAATTTTGCGCTGACACTGGCGTACATACTGCTGTTGTCGCAAATACATCTTTAAAACACCTTTCATAACAATAAATGTTATGCCACCCTGAGAGATAAATATGCACAAAAAAAAAAAAAATTAAAATACAAAGAATAAATATTTTCAATAAAACCTCAAAATGAGAAAACACCTAGAATATTTTAAGTACTTCAGACTGAAATAAATATTTAGAAAAATAATTAAGCAAATAAAATAATTAAATTTGCCATTACTAATTCAAAATGTATATGTAATATCAAATCATGCATGTGATTGATGATGCATAAATACAATCTATGTTAAAGAAAAGTGTTCAAGAATTCCTGAAATATCATGCACATATTTTAAATTGAATCTGTAAAATTATCTATTAGGGATCGGCAGCCTTCTAGTGGTGATGTGCCAAATCAATCTACCAATATGATTCACAACAGAAATAATACAAAACAATTAGATTTTTTTTATCTGCATGCAGAGTTATGGAATACAGGTCAAGAAGACAAGATTTAAAAAAAAGTTCTATTACATATTAATCATGTATCATTTAAAAATGTTTATTAATATAAAAATAAACAAGACAGAATATAATTATTCCTTCAACAAAAATAAAACTGTAAAATTATGCATGTATAATATGATGTGTGTGTTTTATGTATCTTTAAAACATATTTATTAAATTAGAAATAAACTTATATTTTAAGTTTTCCTTTAAATATTGTTAAAATATAAAAAACGAATATTTTAATTCAATTCAATTAATAGATGAATATTTTATAACTTTTTCCTGCATCATTCTACTTTATATTGTAATACCAGTGATAAAATTTGTGATTTTCAATTGACATGATTCTGAATGTTCAGTTACTAAACAATTTCTTCGAGGTCTCAAAATATTTTTCATATGAGAAAAGATTTGATTGTATCAACAAGTAGAGCCAAAAGCAGAGTATATGCAATTTACTTCAAACAAATCTCTCCAGCAATGACATTTAACAATTTAAAATAGTTATAAAATTATTGTTTAAGTCATCTTCTAGATTTTTTCATAATGCTATAAATTTTGCTTTCCATAAGCTCCATTTCAAAACGATCGAATTCTATTTCCTTAAACATGGACATATTTGTAGAGAAGTGTAGAGCACTAATGGGAACTGTACGGCTTGCCAAATTAGGCAAGCATGCCACAGATTGCTGATGGCTGTTATAGATCATACAGTACTAAATACATTATTTATCATCTGATATTTGAGCACAGAACTGCAAAACAATTTTAAACTTTGTTCTTGGGATCGTAAGCAGAAATGTTATACCTGTGCTTTAATTGCATGGAAGGACACACTGCTATAAATTAAGCAGCAGATGCATGATAACTGAATGGATCTTTTAATAAGAAAAATTAAAAACAAAAGACAAGAAATAATATATTTGTAAAGCTTATAAAATAATAAAAACTGTAATGAATTAATTGCTTTAAAGTAAATTATCTGTATAGTAAGGACTTGTATAAATTATAAACCAATTCATGGTTCAAGTCACCTAATCTTTACACAGGAATTGGTATTTTGTAATATCAACTTTTGCTGATTTTTGCCAACCTAATGACAAAATTATTATTGATTGCCTGTTAATGTCACATAGCAAAGCAACACGAGAGCTATTGACAACAGACCACGTAATTTTGAGAACTATGGTCAAATAACGAGGATGATACTCCCTCACAACTTTCACACCACGCCCAAATAAGAATTTTAACCCTTGACAGGTTTATTGTTTGTAGGCTTCTCTATGCAGCAGGTCTTTAATGATACCAAGATTCAAACCCATGACTCAAGAAAAACAATGCCAGCCACAAGTTTGCAACTATGACTACTTGGCTACAACAGCCAAGTGTCCAAATGATATAATTGTGGTACTTGGATAATTTAGTTTGATGCAACATAAAGACATCTTTAATCAGGAAAATCAGAACATGAAGATGACACCTGAACCAGCACTCTATATTGTCCAGAGCACATAAAGGTTAAAAGCCCAAATACACTTAATGAGCATCAACCATGCAACACGACTTTCAGAAGTATGAGATTTAAACATGATGTACATCAGTTATAAGTTTATTAATCTGTATATAAGGTTTTCACAAACCAATACTTTGATGAACATAGTAAATCTAATAATGATAATATTTTTGGTAAAAAAAAATGTATTTTTCACAGCTAAGAAACATTTCCACAGTTATTAACTAAATTATTAGGTGGTATAACACTTAATGTGCTTGTAAATAAGGATGCTTTATAAGTGAAGTACTTATGCTTTTTACACAGTTGACTCAAGTATGTACACAAATAATGGTTGATTCTTGATAAATACACTCGATTATAAGAATACAAATGATGGTTATTTTTTAATGATTATATTTTTTTCATCTTCATACCAAATATTCTTTATCAATTAATATACGAGGGCTATTCAGAAAGTAAGGAATGTTTCTATCTGACGTCGCTAGGCGCGCACCGATTGCGTACATTTTGGTGTCTGAGTGCATGGCATCCAGCCATCACAATGGGAACATTTCCAAGCTGCCAGTTTTTTTGATATTCGAATTAAAAATGTGCACTGCAATTGAAAATCCAGCCAGTTGTGAGGTGCGGTCTGTGATACGGTTTTTGTTGGCAAAAAACCTAAAACCTATGGAAATTTATTGGCAAGTGTGTGAAGTGTACGGAAACAATGTAATGAATGAAAGTTCTAACCGAAAATGGTGCATTCAGTTTAAAAATGGCCGAACTAACGTTCACAATGAAGAGAAGAGTGGACGGCCTAGCATTGTGACTGACGAACTGGTTGCTAAAGTTGATGAAAAGATTCGTGAAAACCGCTGTTTCACAATAACGAACTTTCCCTTAGTTTTCCACAAGTTTCACGAACTTTGTTGTTTCAAATTGTCACACAAAAGCTAGGCTACCACGAATTTTGTGCAAGATGGGTGTCAAAAGTGCTTACAGACCACCATAAAGGTCAGCAAATGGGGGCAGCTTTGACATTTCTGGAAGCCAACGACAGGCATGGTGATTCATTATTAGATTGAATCGTAACTGGTGACGAGACATGGGTGAAACACGTGAATTGCGAGACAAAATTACAGTCCATGCAGTGGGGTTACACAAGTTCTCCCAAGACCAAGAAAATGCTTGCAAACCTTGTCACCAAAGAAGTTTATGGCAACTGTGTTTTGGGATAGGCTTCTGATTGATTTTCTCGAACGTGGTGCCACAATAAACTCTGACCGGTACTGTCAAACTTTGCGCAACCTTAGAAGAACAGTTCAAAATAAGCGTCGAGGAAAGTTGATGTCCAAAATTTTGTTTTTGCATAACAATGCCAGACCTCACATGGCAAACTGCACTCAAGAACTCCTTAATTCTTTCAAATGGGAGGTTTTCCCTCATCTGCCCTATAGTCCCGATCTTGCACCTAGTGATTTTCACTTGTTTCCAAGAATGAAGAACTGGCTAGCCACACAGCGCTTTGACGACAACAAGGAGCTGCAGGTGCGTGTCACTGAGTGGCTGAGATCACAGGTGGCAGAATTCTATGATAAAGGAATTTCAAAGTCTGTCCATCGCTATGATAAGTGGCTCAATTTGTTTGGTGATTATGTAGAAAAGTAGAATTTTAATCCCTCTTTCAGATGTATATAATAAATTTCTTTTCTTGTACTTACTTTCTTTTTAATTCCAAAACGTTCCTTACTTTCTGAATAGCCCTTGTAGCTACATTACAATTTTCATTGGTGCTTCTTAGGCAATTTTATTTTAATTTTGACAAGTTGAGGATTTAATACCCATTTTCTTTAGCCCTTCTTTATTTTTTTAAGAAATATCAAATTAATACTTATTTACATATGCAAAAAGATACTTACTAGTAATGTCCTTTGAGGATTTTGCGAAATGTGAGCAAAGAAAACCCTTCCAAAGACAGTAGCCATGGTTGGCAATAAAAGAGCACCACACAGAACTCGAGTTGCAGATATGGGATCATTGAAAGCAGGAATGTCAGGAGGAGGACGATCAGCAGTATTTGCATTGTTGATATCTGTAGCACGGCCCAACAATTTGCTGAAGTTGGGAAGTTTGCTCCAGTAGCGTCGCCACAAACGTAGTAAGTAGTCCTCCCAACGAATCATTTTCCCTAAGACTAACATGACAGGAATAGTTGGGAGACCCACCAAGAGAACTAGAGGATCAGCCTGTTCCATGCTGTTCAAACCTTCTTTATGTCCCAAGATCTGAAAAACATAATTTTTAAAATGAACATTTTTGTATTTTTTGTGTGTGCATATTTCCATATTTAAAAATTAAAACTTTAAAATCTAAAACACTGATAAATATAAGTAAACCTACAAAAATCTGCTTCAAAAGAGCATGACTAGTTAATCAGTAAAATATGTAAAATTTCAAATGTTTAACTTTACAATACCTATTAATAATTATAAGCCAAAGGAAAAGGGGGAAGGAAGAGAAAAAATAAATTTTACAATTTACCACAACTCAATATAATTAAGAAAAATTATTTCAAAACATATAAAATGGTTTAATACTCTTAAAATAAGAGCAAACCTTAAATTAATGAATACTCTGATTTATTCATAAATCCAAATGTCAATCCATCTAATACAGTATACATAGAATTGAAAGGAAAAAGTACAAGGCAACTAAACAGAGCTTCAAATGTAAAGAAAATAACAATGCAAATAATAAATAAAATAAAACTAAACAAATCTTTGATTATTATAAACTTCTTTCCAAGTACTACAGCTAACTTATACCATCTTGATCTATTCAATGCTATATTCTTCCATCAGTTCACTCCCAAGTCCTTTCAACTTCTTTATTTTATCCTATCACCTTGTTCTCGGTCTTCCTTTTTTCCTTTTTCCCTCTGGAGTTTGGAAAGTTATTTTCTTAGCAGGATTTTCATCACCATATCCAAATACATGTCCCAGTCATCTTATCTGGGAAGCCTTGATCACTTTTACTGTGTTGGGTTCTCTGTAATTCGATTGAAGTTCTCAAGGTTGTATCAAATGTTCTCAAGAAAATTATGTTTTCTCTAACTGCACTAAAACTTTTTCCTTAAGAGTTTTTTCTCAAAAGACATCAGTTTCTCTTTGTCTCCAAAACAATTGGTCTTACTTGGGTCTTGTACAACTGTATTTTTGTTTTGCTGCTTATGCATATAGATTCTAACTGGTTTTGCAATAACATCTGTCAGCCATCTTGATTCTATTTTTTATGTCATTACTATTATTTACAATTGTGCCTAAGTATTTAAATTGAGTTGCTTGTTCACAAACTCATATTCATTAATTTTTAGCGGTTGTAGATTTGAGATTCTGTTTGTTATTGCCATGAATATGGTTTTTTCTTTGTTGATCATATGTTTTTCGCTGCTGTCTCAAGTGTATTTAAAGTCTCTACTATAGCTGCCTTAGTTCTTCCCACAATATCAATATCATTTGCAAATGCAAGCAGTTGTAGACATTTAACAAAGATTGTTTTCACAAGTTTATATACCAGTCTCTAATTGCCTTCTCTAGTGCTATACTAAACAGATGACATGATAGTGAGACTCCTTGTTTCAGTCTCTTTTCAGTATATAGAGAGAATGCATCAGATAATTCTGATCCTAACTTTACTCTACATTTTACTCTGTTGAGTGCCATTCTTATGAGGTTAAACCAATTTTTTTACGGATTCTCAACTCCACCATTGTCTGATACAATTTCTCTCAAATGTGATGCTATCATAAGCTGTCCTAAAGTCAATAAAAAGATGATATAAGTATCTATATTATATTCTCAGGTCTTAAGTATTTGTCTAATGCTGTGTATTTTATCTGTAGAGTATCTTCCTTTTTGAAATCCACACTGGTATTTTCCAATTACTCTGCTAGTATAAGCAAACGAGTTGTTCAGCTAGAATGTTTTGAGAATATCTTGTATGATGTATTCAAGAGAGTAATTCTTCTATAATTTTTAATCTAGCTTGTCCCCTTTCTTGTACATTGGACAAATGGAACCATCTTCCCATTCAATGGGCATTTTTTTCCTACACTCCAAACACTAGTGATAATGGCATGTATTTTCTTGATGAGTTTAGGCTCCCTTATGTTCAGTAACTTTGTTTTGATACCATCCAGTCCTCCCCAACTGTTATTATTTAGTTTCTTTACAGCTCTTTCAACTTCATCTATGGAAGATGGTTCTATTTCTTCATCCTGATGGGTCCTGATTACATCTTCCTCTTTTTCCTCTGAAGTATCTTTTTCTTCAAGAGCCGTTTTGAAATGTTCTCTCTATCTCCTCAGTATTATCATTAATAAGTTCTCCATTTTCATCACAAGTTAGAATTCTGGGACAAAACTCTACTTGCGTTATTCACCACATAGAACTTTCTTGCTTCTTTTTGCTTTTTAAGGTGTTCTATTCCTTTATAGATCTCCTCCAAATACTTTTTCTTTTGTTTGAATATTCTTTTCTCTTGTCTTTTGATTTCTTTGTATTCTCTTCTGCCTTTCTGGTGTAGTTCTTGTATCATTAGTCCATAAGCTTGATTTTTTCTTTCATTAATTATTTCACATTTTTCGTCAAACCAATCCTTTGACTTCTTTTTTTCAATTGCTGACAAAGTTTCTTTAGCTGACTATATTATAAGTTTGAGTTTTTTCCTAACTATGGTCATCTTCACTCTCTTCTTCAGTCGTTATGAACTTGTCTTTTATTTAATTTCTGTACATATTCATTATATTTGGTGCCTTCACAAGGCATCTGTATTCTATTATAATATCTGACACAAAGTTAAATCTGAAACCTGATTAAGTGAGATAAATTTATGTAACAGTCACAAATATTTCAAGTAATAATTGAACAAATATTTATGAAGTAGTTAATAAAGACAGCAATAGTAAATTAGATTCTTCAAATAATGGTGGAAGGAAATCAGTAAAAAAATCATTGTAAAAACAATTAAAAATATATATATATATATTTAAGGCTTTGTGATACATACATTTTACAATAGATAAAAAATTTCTAATCTATAAGTTTTTGTTGCATTTAAATCATTAAATAAAAATGTACTCTTGCCATTCTCCCATTAAAATACTTACTTGCATAACAGTCACTGCTCCGTATGTTACAGCAGTCCAGTAAATCGAGCCCACAACAATACCAGCAGTGACTAAAGGACAAACCTTGTAGATGATACGATCAGCCATGTCGAGAACAAACACCAGACGGCCTATAACACGTAAAAAGTAATAAATTATGCAAGTTGGTTTTCAAGTTATTGCATATCTCCATTAATAAGCTGAGAATTTTTAGAATTCTTTAAAAGAGTAAGCATGAGTGTTGGCTTATCTACGGATCCACTTATATAGGAAATGATGTCACTTTGGAAAAATGATTTTTTAACATTTTTCATTAGTGTTTTGAATACAACTATTACCAAATGTTAAAACAGAAACAGTCCCAAAAATACTTCAAAGTTAATGCCAGAATCAAAGTTTCTGACTAGTCTGTAAAACTCATTGATTCATTGGGATATCTTAATGTATATGATCAAGAGGCGAGTTTATCCTCCAAGTCATGAAAAATATGCTGACAACTGTAATGCCTTTTTTCTTTTGGCATTTTCCCCATTTCAAGATGTTTTTTCTCCTCCTTTCTTGAGTTTGTTTCTCATCTACAAAGAAATGGCAAAAAGCCAGACTGTTAAAATTTTCAGCAAGCACAATCAGTTTGGGTACATGAATAATATCCCCATTATCTAACTTTCAAGATAACTCACCTAATTAGCAACCCTGATTTGGGGAAATATTCCACTTGTTTTAGTTTCATGGTGACATATTTGGAAACTATAGGATCCCTCTACCCACTGGCGTAGCTAGTCCTGTGTGGGCCCTGTATCAAAATTTCTTGCACAACCTTTTTTGGGGCCCCTTAATATATTAACAATTTTTCTCACATATGTTGGGGGCCCCGTACCATTGATACGGCAGTAGCTATGCCCCTGCCTCTACCCTGGGCTGGGCAAGGTTGACTCAGCCTTTCATCCCTTCAGTGGGTCGATAAATGAGTACCAAGCTTGCTTGGGAACTTAACACTGGGGGTTTTGCATCAGACTGACCACCTGAATGGAACATCTACTCATGCACCTCAAGGCCCAAGGTCATGTATACTGAGTTTGGCACAGTAAGCCTTAGCTCTCATGGGTTGCACCACTGAGTTAAGTTAAGGATCCCTCTAAAATGTGAATCCCTCTTATGTGAATTTCCACCAAATTTTTGAAGAAAAAATGCATTCTAAGCTTACACACAGATTGGCTTACATTCAGGAATATACAGTGCAAAATTATTCTACTCCAAATACTTTTGATAAAAACAAAAAAATTAACACAGATATATGAAATACCAGGTTAAATCTAATAATGTTTTAAAGGCATCAAAAAACATAACATATAAATATTATTTACATACTTAAAATGTTTAAAAAAATGTTCACACTTAAGGTTAAGAAGAGTATGAAAAGGTAAAATAAACCAGTAACTAATAAATCAATGCTATATAAGTGAACAGAAAAAAAAAATCAAATTATTTTCTTTGTGATAAGTAACCTTTAAGCATTTTACTGTTATGTAGAAACTCAGAAATAAATATTTAATAAATTCACTTCTAAGTTTATTGAAATGAAGTGTATCCCCCACTCCCTTAAAAAAACTAATGCTAAAACCATCTAGGGAGAAAAAAAAATATGGAATTTTTTTTTCTTCACAGTAACCACGGTAAAAAGCATTATATAATCCATTATACAAAAATACATATCAAAGGAAAATACATATTTCTGATTTTTAAAGAAAATGTACTATTTTGTTTTGTACATGTCAATTAGTATTTTAAAACACCTTTACATCATAAACATACAATTACTTTAATGCCTTTTTTTAAATATGTTATAATAAAGAAATACACTTTCACAACTTTAAAAAGTTGTGAAACTTGACATTCATAACAATCACATTAGATGCTAAATATATCAGTGTTTAATTTTATATGCTATTGTTCAATTTTAAGCATTTAATACAAAAACTCTATCTGCACTTGAAACTGAATTGTGTTAATGAAGACTTTATTCTAATGGATACTCCTGAACAGAGAAAAAATAACTTGAAAAGAGAAAAACTCCTATGTGCTAAATAGTTTAAATAATTTGCAATGTTTACATGGTATTTATAGCAAATATTGATAAATTCCAGCAAAGATGCACAACATTATGGAATTCCTGATTTTGTTTTTATAATAAAGATACTGTTATCTATAATTGTGTACATTTATCCTTGCACATTTTGGCAGCAATACCAATACTAATAGAAGATGGGACAGAAAGAAAATGAAAACTTATATAAATCAAAAGATTAATTAAAGTACATATTCTTAAACTTTTACCTTATTTAAAAAGAATTAGATTAAAAAAAAAACAAACTATTTTTATTTATCTGTCAATTTTTTTTCTTCACAATGTAATTTTATTTTCTCCCTAAGTATTGTGAAATTTGTAATTCAAAAATAATTTAATTTAATTTGAAAAACTTATTTCTATACACACATCTTGTTTTAAATAAAATTATTTGCTAAGTACAACACACATAATTTTTTTTATACCAAAGATGAATTTTAAGATTAATTATCTTATTATAAAGTTTCATTTACTCTAAACTGTTTAAATTAACACCTTAATGGTTGCATAATTTTGAAGAAAATGGTCATAAAAGAGACTTTTTTATTAATATTCGAGAATTGTATAAAAGTAAGTGTATGCACACAATTTATGTATTTATTTTTAAATTTTTAGCTTTAAATACAAAAAATTAGTTAAAGAAAAGTCAACATTTAGGGTTATTATGACTAAATGTTGATTTTTAGCAAAGAGAAAAAAAAAAATTAAAAAATGTGTTTTGAAGTATAAAGGAAAATTTTTTACACTTATGCATATGTAAACACACATTAGTAATTTTTTCTAGTGAGAAAAATTTCAAAACATGAGATACAAAG
>BMAV01007824.1:287556-310863 GCA_019973955.1 Trichonephila inaurata madagascariensis
TGAGATTAGGTTACAAAAACTTATCACTTATATATATGTTTAACTGTACTAAAATCTAGTTTAAAATAACTTCATCTAAACATGTTACTAATAATCTGGTATTGCCATTTGGTAAAAAATGAACATGATTCTGGGCATAAGAAATAGATAGTTTTACTCAGTTTAGCACCTTCAGACTGGAACATTTTAGCCAGGAAATATCACAAGCACGAGAAATAGAGGGGGAAATTTTACCCTGTGATTTTGACGGGAGAGAGAAGGAAGGGGTTAAGAAAGCAAATTAAATTTTCTTTTCACTGCTGCTATGATACATTTGCAACATTAAATACCATCATTGAAAAGCAGTATTTGCACACAAGATATAATTAAACAATAAAGAATGAAGGATAAGAATTATGGCCAACTGGCTAACTTTAGAGATTTAGATAACAATAGAACAAAGACCTCTATAATAAACAAAATATCAAAACATAGTTTAACCAAACAAACCATTCTCCCAAGTTATAAGAAAATTAACGTTTTAAAACATAATTTAAAAAAAATTAGAATAAAATATAGATGAAATTCCTTCGCTGTTTCTTTTTACACAGCAATTTTTTTTCACCACATGTACACACACATTAATTAAACCAATTTAATTTTTAAAATAAAAAGCCATAAATTTTATGATCAAGTTGATAGATTTGGAAAAGGTATAAAAAATAGTAAATTTGACTACTATGTATATCTTACCAAAGGGTGGAAAGACGAGAATATATTCTGCATTGCACTGAGGACAAGTAACTGTAGCAGAGCTGTTTCCTTTTTGTTTCTCATCAATCCAACGCTGCAAACATGTTTGATGCACCCATTTGGTGGTTCCACGACATTTGCATGGTTGAACCCATTCTGCATCTTTGTCATCCTCTGTACTTCCAAAGCATACCCAACAGTTTACTCGGCTGAAAACAAAGTATCAATTTAAAAAAACTATAAGGAACAATAAACTCAAAATACATTTAAAAAATTCACACATCCCAGAGATGTTGAATAAAGTTACTTTTCAATAGTACACATGTACTAATGTTTGGAATCTGTTGTTTAATCTAATTATTTATTTTAGTTTTATAATGTGTAATTATTATTGAATAGTTTTTCCTTCTATCTTCTAATTTTACATATGGGTTAAATGTGAAGAAGAAATAAATTAAGATACTGCTACACTTCCAATTGTCAATATCACTAAAGAACAATGATATTCAATTGAGTTTAACATTTAATAACTTCAATGACTCTCTCACAGCCTTTCAGTAATATTAATCTTCAATTCACAAGACATTAAATTGTAACTTTGCTGTTAGGCCGCATAAATCCTCAAAACTACCACACAAGTCTAGACTCACATAATGAAGTAATTAAATAATTGTAGCTTTTTTGATGTAAGCCTAAAAAATATAAAATATTTTTATTGCAAGAATATTCAAATACTATTCAAAAATTAAATGATGCTTCCACTCGGCATAAACAATATCACATATTAATATACAAGTTTGTTATCTCATTGCACTGAAAAGAAAAGGCCACATTTCAGCTTTGCATCAATAGAGGCAATACATTTGGAAGACATAACATAAGAAACACACCAACTTCATTTAATAAAATCAAAGTGTCAAATAGGACTTCACTGATTACAAATATGGATTTTTCCCCACATATATAAGTATGCTACTAAAATAAACATTAATAATATCTCTTAGTAAAAACACATCTAGTTAAGTTGTACACAACAAAAATGCAAAAATATGGCAAACATGTTCAATAAAAAATTATATTTATAACAGCAATTTTTTAAAAAATATTGTAACTTAGTCAAATTACAGTGCTATATATGAATCTTATAATCTTTTTATACTGATCTGTTACAATGACATGAGATACAACAAATTGTTTTGTTAACTAACATTTGCAACTCCAACTGCTTTATTCACCGTTAACTAGACCGGTGGTCAAAGGAAGAAAACCAGCTTCTACAGTAAATTTGCTTTATTGTTGCAAGTTCAGTTACAGAATTCTGATTGCGCTCAAAGTTGGGTTAAATTTAACCACACTTACGCAATAAGTGCAGTCACTAGGTATATTTTGTCCAATGAAGTTGTAAACTCACATTTGAGTAACTGGAAACAAAATAGAGGTGAAATGAAGCTTTAAACAATGGTTACTAAATTCTGGGTTCCACACACAGCCCATTTCGGTTTATGGTGAATACAGCAGTAATTGTAGCTGGTGATAAGCATGGGTGAGGAATATGTAATTATAATACTTTAGTGTAAAAAAACCATTTTTACATTAAGACAAAAAGTTGCGAAATGCAGAGGCAGCAAATTTATTATTTCACATAGTGAAGGAATTTTCACATATAAAATATGATCTAAATTATTATTTATTTTTATACGAGAACAACTATGTATAAAAAAGCATTAAAAATAATCAATATCAATTGTTAAAAGGATAGATGGGGCAAGAATTTCAATAATATTTTAAGATAAATTTTGAAACATAAGATTCTATTAAATCCATCTTGCTGAGTGTTGTATGCCATGCAACAAAGGGAAAAATTTTATTAATGAAAGTTAATTTGCTGCTATTTCAACATCTGTTTAAATTCTGTAATTTTTTTGTATTTTTGAACATTTCTATGAAATTAGGCAGTTAATCCTACTTTCTTCACAATTTTTGCAGTGAGAAACCATCAATCTTGAATTGAAATCTATATATATAAAAGAAAGTCGTGTTAGTTACACTATTTATAACTCAAGAACGGCTGTACCGATATGGCTAAAAATTGGTGGGTAGGTAGCTTAGAGCCAGGAGATGGACATAGGATACTGTTTATCCCGTTCGACAGCGTTTCCGTGTGACTTGACATATAACGTCAGTCACTATAAAACGTGGTATCTGCGTTGTTTGTTTTTGCGCCTGATAATAAAACAAAAAATGTTGTGTATCACAAGGTACTTAAGTGAAGAGCAACCTATGTACTAAAATACAGAAACAATAATGAATGATTAATGAAGGTACTTAATTTTTTTTTTGTATTTTCTAATAAAAAAAAACTTAATAAATTCAAAAATCTGCTTATTTATTGCCTTTAAGGCGGAACAGAGTTCGCCGGGTCAGCTAGTATATATATAAAAAGAAATTTGTTTTTTTTCAATAATCTTACTTTTATTAATGTTATTTTTGTGTGTCAAAATGGCTTTTATGATGGATTCAGATAGCAATTTCAAGGACATCAATTTAATATCTTGTACTTGGAAGATATTAGTTCTGATTTATCAAATGATGATATTTATTCAGAGTCTAATGAATTGGAAGACACAGATTTCAGTAGAAGTAGAAAGTGTGTGTCAATTTTTTATGTAAATTTAATGATTTTTACATAGATATATATTTTAAAGGACATTAAGGAAAAACAATATACACTTGATATCAAAGTATATTTTTTGAAATTTAAAATTTGCATGCAATGCCGTAGAAAAAATAGCAGAAATCAATAGATGGGACATTATATATTTAACCACCAGTAGGTAAAGCAAAAAACTGTTTACTGATAAAAATATTTTGTAATTTCAAATTTTGGACTAAACATACATTAATAATCAGCAAAACAAAAAAAAACTTTTTGGAGGGGGGGGGGGGGCATAAAAATTTAAAAGAAAAAATAAAACTAAAAAACCATTACTGATGAATCAAGTCAATTTTTTACTGTTGTCATCGCTCCAGAAAATCCATTAAAGCAATGAAAATGCTTTTCTGTCTTCTTAAATGAGTTAAGAAATAAATTACACATTTTAAATCAATGGAGCAAAGTGATTTTCTCAAATGAATCAAAATATACCTCTTTACATCAGATTATTATTATGTTCAAAATGCACTGCAACTGTAGGTCGGTTTTATTTTTACAAAGTTCAGATTTTGTCAAGCTATGCAAAAACACACACTAATTTACTAATAGCCAAGAGAAACATGTAAAGAATAATTGCAAGTGCACATCAATCAACTAGATAGAAGGTAAAAGACAGAGAGACATAAGTATAGCAGTAGGAAGTTAAAGATAGTTAAAATTGCTAGAACATCTAAAGGGGTACATTAATGTTATCTAAGGCAGCAAAGCCCCATGCAAGAAGCCAATAACTTGGATATTTGAAAGTCATTGAACCTAACCTAAAGCATGGGAAAAGGGAAGATATTTAAAAAATGTTGGTATTTATCAGTTATAGGGACCACAGCAGAATTCGATGCATAGACACACATTGAATTCTGTTCCATCACTGTACTTGTATTTAATGCATCTTACCTTAGAAAAGCAGTCAACAACTAAAGTAGCAATAACTGATAAATACCAAAATATTAAGCAAAATACAAAAACCTTATCAGGCTGGATAACAAATTATAATTTTCATAACCAAATGATTACACAGCAAATCTAAAACAATGCACAAATTTTTTTAAAGAGATATAACAGATTATCATCCGGGATAATTTCACTACAGCTGAAAATTTCATGTTCATATATAATTTTACTCTATTTCATAGAGCAAAACTGTTAAGTTTCATATTTCTATACACAGTACAGTATGGGAAATATATGAGAGCGAGTCAGAAAATAAGTTTCTCCTGTCGACTGTGGTCAGAGTTGTGTATGAAAGTCAAAACAGAATGACACACACACACATTAAAGATAAGACTATTTTAATTTTCCCACTTAAGAACCAAGTACACTGAGACATTTGTCATACTACTTAATGAGCTTCAAAAAGCCCTCCATGAAAAACTCAGGGCTTAGCATATGGAAGAAGCATTTAATAACTATGGACGAACGATGAAACAGCAGGTGAATGTGCAAGACACTGATACACCACTGGGTAGAGGTCAACCACGATCAAGCGGATGGATTCTGAAAAAGTGGCCTGGGCTTCTCAGATCTGATGTTCTGTTGTTGAATGACAATGCGAGACCACACTCGGCGACAGCAATGCAAAACCATATTGCAACTCTTGGTTGGAGCGCCTACACCATCCGCCATACAGTCCTGATCTCGCACCAAGTGACTTTCATTTGTTTCTGGTTTTGAAGAAGAATCTTACCGGAAGGCGCTTTAGAAGCAACGCTGAAGTCAAATAAGCCATAAAACACTTCTTCCGTATGCAAAGCCCTGAGCTTTACATGGAGGGCTTTTTGAAGCTTATCAAGCAGTATGACAAATGTCTCAATGTACTTAGTACTTATGTGGGAAAAATAAAGTTATGTCTTATCTTTAATGTCTCAATCTATGTTTTGATTTTCATACATAACTCTGATCAAAGTCGACAGGGGAAACTTATTTTCTGACTCCCCCTCGTAAGTGATAATACTCTGATTTTAGTCCAATACACCCATTTGATTGAATTTTGGGAGACTGTGTAGTATGGCAACCCTTTACTTTGATATATGGTTTTATTCATTTAAGGTCATGTATCTTTGTATTTAATTGCTTTTCGTTATTTAAAATTTGCAAATTTTAAGACAGACCATTTTTGAACAGACCATTAATTGTTCCCTTTTATAAATATAACTTATAATTTTTATTTAGAATTATCACTTAGTTAGAAATAGTATCACTGAATTACAAATTTTTCTCTGGAAATATTTCTTTTTGCATTTGTTTCTACTAATTATCCTCAACAGTATGCCTGAGAAGTATGATTTAGGTTTTTATAGGATTTGAAATGAAAGGGAAAACATGTTTGTCCTTAAGTGGTGCATGGGTTTTGAATATCAAATGTATAATGATAGAATACTATGTGTTTGGTTAAAAAGATGGATAAATCTGGTTATACTGAAAGACAAGAATGAATGTGCATCATATTATAAGATTTGTATGAAAGAATAGATTGTTGAAGGAAAGTAAATATAAATATGATTCAGATTTTGATGAATATGTGAGTGTACGAGAATCAATTCAATTCTTACCTTGTGGATTTCATATGTGAGCAAAAATCCAGCAATTCGAACAAATTTTTTTACTTTTTCTTGGGCTATCAAAAGAATTTACCCTTCTTCCGTAGAACTTCTCTTCTAAGCAAAAGTATAAGCCCTTTTCTAATTTAGTATTTCCTTTTCCTTAATTTTTAAGAAAATAACAAATGAGAACTTTATTTTATTCCATGATCGATAGCTTTAAGTTTTAATTGTACTTTTCCTTGATACCGTTGTTTTCTCTAAATATGCTATTTTGTAATCTCTCCAAACAACTATCAATATGTATCAGTAGTTTGGCGGTCGCTTTTAGTTGCCAACTTCATCAACAGTCCCCTTGTTCTACACTTTAACCCACTCATTTTATGATGGTTGATATGTACCTACAACATACTCAAAAGAAAAAACATGTATTAAGCTATCACAAATTCTATTAATTCTCATTCAATTCTGATTTAATATTTTTCTGAGTAACAACTTTTCTTAATTTATTAAAAATGAATAAATTGTACACTGAACACAATAAAGTCGATTATGCATATTGTTCCACAACCCATATCAAATATCATGTCATGTTCTTGATGCAAAATATTATTTACATTCTTAAATCCAAATGTTATTAACACAAATATTAAATAAACAATTATTAAAAAAACATAAGTTTTTAGTTTAAGGTTTAAAAAACCCCATTGATCTAATAAATTTGGCTACTCTTCTGCAGAAATTCATATTATTTAAGACATATATATATTCAATTTGAATATTAGCTGCATTAATAATAAGCTCACAGATTATCTTCTGATAATACAGATGAAAAGTGAAAAATTAAAGGATAAAAATCTCTTTCCTGCTTAGATTTAAGGATGCTAAATTACCTCTTGGCACAGGAACAAAGAAAAAAAATATTGTTCTTCTGCACATGTTGCTATGCATAAGATTGAATGGAATTGGATTTAGCTATTCGATCATGTGATTCATATGACGAAGAGCTAAAAAAATATGCTAATATATTACACACACATGTATATACAGTGCTAATTTGATATCGGGGTGCTATGAGCCAAGTTGTTGTTTATGTTCCCCAAGATGGGTGACAATACAATATGGTTACCTTGATATTTTTACCATCTGGCAATGTGGTTGCCATGGAGGTAACATATATTAAGAGTTAATTTTTACTGTTCTTTCCCCTGTGGCAACCCTATTATTTTCAGATGATTTTAATTTGATTTCTTAGAAAATTTAACCATTTCCATTGCATTTGTTCTTTAAGACTGCTGCTTTTGTCTTTTGTTGTATTTTGTGCTATTTTTGAATTTGGATATTTCTAATATCATTGGTAAGTACCAGAATATTTTTAGTAAAAAACTGCTTTTAATTATTGCTGCACGTCTTGCTTTTAAACTTTAATTTTTAACAATGCATTTTTAAAAGTTCCTTGTCCGATGCAGTTCATTACAGAAACTTGCAGTTTTTGGAATATTGTAAGTTATCACAGTACTTTTTAATTTATATTCATTATTAATTTTAAAATAATTTATGTAATTATTTTATTCATAATAATATAGCAGAAGTACAATTATTATTATATGTAATAATTATATTCTTAATTTATGATAATTTTTTTACTATATTTATTTATAATTGTTATTATAAATAATAATTACTATTAAATTATATTTTATTGATATTCATTATTGAATTATCTCTGTTATTTTCAATCTATTCCTATGTTCTTAATTTGAAAACAGTTTTTTAAAGTTATTTTCCTGACAATTTGTTACTGCTAGACTGCCTTCTTAGATTCCATTTCAGAGACAAGTGCTGCTTGTGTAAGAAATACTATTGAAAAAGGGGAGATTTTTGTTTAACAAAAATACAAGGCAAAAAAACTGAACATTTTTATGTGGCAGAAATAATAGATGTTAAAGAACACTATAATGTTAAATTTCTGAAGAATATTGCTCGTTCAAATAAGTTTCTTTATGATAAAGAAGAAACATTGTGACACCAGAAATATTGTTTAAATTGCCCAAACCACAATCTGTTGGTGCTTCAGAGCAACAATGTATGCAGCTCACTTTTGTAACCAGTTTTTTAAATTATAATGTTGAATGAAAATACGTGTAATTCGTTAATAATTTGGCACATTGCAAATTAAATAGTTGCATGATAAATCAATATGTTAGCTAATATTAATTCTTTTATTAAATTCATGTGTGTATGTTTGTTTTCTATTGATTACAGAGCAAAACCTAAGTTTTAGGGAAAGGCCCTAGGTACAGCAGCTGCTGGCCCTAGGTATAATGACATCTTTGTACCTAGGGCCATTTTTCAATTTTTTTAAAACCTTTTATTTCACAGAATTTATTATTTTAAGTACTTATATTAACTCATATTGCATGGTACTTAGTATAATGATGAAAGCATATCAGTTTCACCTTTTTTAAAGAGGCCAGTGGCTCTGTTTTCGTACATTGAAAAAAAGTGGCCCTAGGTACACAGGTCTCCCCTACTTATACAAGCAATATGCTAAAAGCAATAGCACTGAGTTCACAGCAGCTTTACCAAGAATGACTCAATTTTCTATTTTTTACTTCCTTTTAATTTTGTGCAGCTCAATTATATCACCTTATAGGGTTAAAAGTAAAATGTAAATAATGAAATTATTCAAAACACTGGAACAAAAGAGAACTCAAAGGTTGATTTTGATGTATAGTGACACAAAACAAAAGATGGATATTTTAATTTTGATAAACAATACAAGAAAATATATTGAACATAGTATTTTTCTTCTATAATAAAAATTATAGCACTTCTCCATTTCAGGGACCCATAAAAATGCAACAAAATAGTTGCTTAATGGCAGTAATATTGTATGAATTCATCTTGTGATGAGAGAATGAGAAAACTAATCTTTTTTTCCTTCAATGTTGCAATTAAAAACTTCATGCCTCCTCAATTAAATAATTTAAGATCTGAAAAAAAAATTTAGAGCCTTATTTCTATTAATTCTTTATAACATTATTTTCTATTAATTTGACAAAAAAAGGAGAAGGAAAAAAAAAAATCGACCATTGTCAATGGCCCCCCAAAATGGAAAAGTATCAAAATTCTCAGAGTTTTCAATTTTAAAAGCAATCATAAAAAACACTCATTTAGTAATTTTTTTACGGCTCTTTACAATTTGTGAGATTTTTTAGATATACAATTCTACCCATTTCAGATAATGAACAAATTAATACTATATATATTTAAAATAAATAATGAAGATAAAAATAAATAACTTATTAAATACAGTTAATTTACTTAGCATTCCTAATCATATTAAAACCCATCTTTTACATACTATTCTTTCAAAAAGCAATACAGTCACATTCTACCCTTGTTAACTATGACTCAAAGAGGTTAAAATACAATAAGTACACAAATACACACAATTTGTAGAATTATCCATGTAACAATTTTATGCTAAGTATTACTTAACTATTTTACAGATAACAAAAAGTTTTGAATTGTTTGTGGCAAATCTATAATAAACATATGTTACAATATTTACTCAACAGACACAAAATCTGTTAAATAAATATCAATTTTAACAATTCATATTCTTCATAATCAACTAGCATAATTGGGATGGATGACATAATCTTAAGTTTCAAATATCTTGATATTTCTATTATTTACAAAACGAAAAAAATTTGACAACACTGCTAGATCATAGGCAACAAAAAACGTTGAAGAAGAAGGGTGAAACAAGAATTTAAACGCATCAAATATAAATAACATGAATTAATAAACACACACAAGTTATTTACTGTTACAGAAATTGTCCAAAGGCATCAAAAATAAACCGAATCCCATACTATTATTGTGCATAACACTTTCACTTTAATGATAAAATAAATTTCACTTACTTATCATTTGGATTATTATTTTCCACCGGAACATGAACTTCTTGGGTATTGACAATCACAGGAAAAGTTTCACTTTCATCAGTCATTTTACTCTTCACAAAACTAAAATAACAAATGCTTGTTTGAAAGTAATGAATAATAATAATAATAAGGATTAATGAAGCATTTCGTCATGAAACTAAAACTTTAGCAAGCTATAGGAAAAACTATCAAATTAAATATAGCTATTTATGAAAAAATTACGTATTGGGTACATTACATTTTATAAGATTTTGTTGCCACTCCTAGAAAATAGTCAGTGGACATTCAAGTAAAATATTTCCTCTAACAAAATGAAAAATTCGAATAACACATTTTCAATCTCTCAAACGTAATTACATTTAAAGTCAAACTAGGAGAATGTTTCCTTAAAACTAATAATGAATTTGTTCGTATAATTATTCAGCATACTGCGAGAGAACGTATTAATGAAAGACTTCAGAATATAAAATAAAAAATTAAAAATATTTCTTCTTAAAATAATATAAAAGTAAATTAGAATGTGAAGACACAATATTTATGGGGAAAAAAAAGAAAAAAAGAATCTATCAGACAATAATACATATTAAAGTTTTGACGATATTTCTGGCAACACCTTTGTGAAAAAGAAAAAACTAAAAGTGTTTCTATCGTTTGGTTTCGCTGCTGCAGTGCGCATTACACAAGACGGTCGAATACGGCACCTGACACTTTCTACCATCACGGACAGAACAGCTGATACAAACTAAATACATACGCAATCAAGTTGGCCGTCTGATGGGGGATTATAATTTTGGTGTAAATTCGAGCGTCGCAGCTTTATCTCCCGTTGATTTTCAAACAAATTCCTGCAATACATCTTTATTTTTTCCGAGCGAGCCGGTCGCGCATACGATGCAAGATGAACTATTGCTCGATAAATCTACCGGCAAACAAATTCAGCAGCTGTCTCCTTCCAACGAGAGCACTACAAATGGAGATCAAAATTCGGATGATTATAATCTGAAAAATAGAAAAAATGAAGAATCAGAAACCGACGAAGTTCAGATCGAGAAAAAAAATTTGGACTCATCATCTCCCGGTACGACTAGCTCTCCTTTACAGCTAGGCTTTTCAGAATCATCGAATGCACTCAATATCACGTCTACAGCACCCAGTTTCTGGTCAACCGTAGGTACTGATGATACCTATGTACAAGGAATACCCACCATGAATAATTCATTACCATTCCAAAACTTTGCAACATCAACAAATCCCATTCTAAGTACCAATATGGGACCTCAATTAAATCTCACTCAGCAGCACACTCCACAAAGACGAGCTATCACAGGGGCACACAATTTCCCTCAAAACAGGCATCAGCCTCCTCAACCAAATTTATTTAAAGCTTATACGAATTGGAGTACTCCACATCAAACTGCCTGGTCAACACCTCAGACACCTAACACCCTCTCCGCATGGAATGCGGTTAATATTACAAATCATAAAAGGTCCGTGCCAAACATGAGTCCCATCTCTCCCATGAAGAAGACGCAAACCAACGTTGGTCAGCATTCTATGGTTATATCACCGTCCAAATTTCGTCGAAGTACATCTATGCCGGTTGGTAAACCATTTCCACAAGGACTGGGAGGAAATACAAATTATGACATGACTGGTGATGAAAATAGAGATGGGAATGTTATTATGCCTTTCCAGGTAAGTATTTTTAACTATTGCTGTATTTCTGTTTATTACGCTGATATATTTAGGAAAATTACACGTAAAATGCTTTGAAAAAACTAGTTTCTGTAAAATATTTTAAAATTGACATTTATGCATAAAGTGGATAAAAAGTATGTTAAGTGACTTTTTGTAGTATTTTCAAACCTGCACTTCTAATGATAAGAGTTCATAACCATTATTTAAAAATGTATAGCAACAAAGAAAAAGTAAAGACGGTATAATAATACACCGTGTTTTCATAAATAGTTTCTTATAAACCTCTTATAATTCTTTTTGTTGTTTTGACAAAAAAAAAAAAAGCATTTGACATATACTTGTACATATTTGTGCCAATTAATTCTGTAATCATGATTGATTAGTTTGTTGCACTGTTAGTGTAAAATATGTCATTCAGATTTTGAAAAGTATGTGTGAGCTCTTAACTCAAGATTTTTACTATCAGCTAGAATGTTATTACCACAACTTTAAAAATTGTTCAGAGTAAATTATTGTTGGTGGAAACTGAATTTTTTTGTGGATACAAACAGTTTAAAGCCAGCATTTAAAGAATTAGTTTTTATTTTTTGGAAGAAAGTGTTAGTAATTCATTTCATTTTTATTAGTTCATTTTCTTGGGTAAAGATATCTATTTTATTTAAATTTCTTTCTTTTTAATATTTCAATTTGAAACAAAACTTTGATTATTATTGAAAGTAAGCTTAACAGTTAAAAAAAGTTACATAAAAATGTACAATGGCTTAAATTTAACATAAAAATTTTCATTTCCATAAGAATTTCTCTGATTACTTTTTAAAGAAATTTTATATTATTTAATGCATGAAAATCTTTTACTTCAAATCTAATTTTTGAAATTTTGGCATTTTTTTATGCTTTAATTTAAAATTCTATTTGAATTCAGCTATTTCTAAAAGTTGAACATTTTTTTAAAGTCTTTATTTTAATTCATGTGTTAACTTGAAAATATGAGCAGAAATTTAAATGAAGGATATTTAAAAAAAACATGAAACAAATTTAATCAACTTTTATTTAATGTTTTTGTATGATGAACTAGATATTTAATAACTGATGAAAATAATGATTATAAATTCCCCAAGAAAAGAAAGTCTTGATTTTCCAGGTTTATATGCAATGAATAATTTAAAAAAAATGGTTTTCATTATTTTAATATATATAATTTTTTTTTTCACCAAAAAAAAAATTCTATTAAGATAGAAAAATAATTGGTTTTTACATTCTTTATTTTTCTGTTTTAAAATTTAATATTGTTATAAATATGAGAAAAATTATATTATAAATAAAGCATTAGAAAAAGTAATAAGTGCATTAACATAAATATGTATATCTAAATAGGAATAACCTGAATATTTAAAGTGAATCAAATGTTAAACAGAATATTGGTAAAAAAAAAAAAAAATTATTTTCCCTGATATTTATGAAAAACATATGTTCCTATTTCTATTCTGAATCCATGTTTCATTTTATTCTTACAAGGAGTGGGCACGACTAAGGAAATTTATTTGGGGTCGAGACTTGGTGTAATAGCAGTACCCCTTTAGGGTGTTCAACCCTCAATGTAATTCCGCCGATTGGCCAGTCAATTTGGAGAAAAAAGCCTTCGAAATTCATGCTTAGCTTTTATACAATTAAATTTCAATTTCCTCCAACAATTTCGCAGCTTGATTGATATATCGTCTGCATGCTGTGTGAAGGTCTGGGTTCGATTCATCCCTCAATTTTTTTTCTTCTTTTCATTTAATTATTTTTAAAATTAAATAAACTTATTTATGAAAGGTTTATTAAATATTAAAAGATATTTTATGTAATTATTTTATAATTTATAGAGTAAAAAAAATATTGTAACTATATAAATATTTATATTAAATTTTATAAATGTATTTTTATATTAATAAATAATATTTATAATAAAATATATAATAAATATATTAAATGATATTATACATAAAAATTAGTTACAAATAGTTTTATAATGTGAAATAAAATATACTATAAATAAAATATTATATATAATATAAAATAATTTATAAAGTATATTATTGTTAAATTAATTATTTTATAATTAATATAATAAAAAATTTGTCTTTTTTATATATTATTGATTTAATTATTTTATAATTTTGCAAAACATTTAATAAGTCCTTTTTAAATAAAATTAAATAATTTTAAGAAGTTCATTTAAATAATTTAAAAAAAATTAATAATTATTTCAATAGTAAATAATAATTTTAATAATAAATTAATAATAATTTTAATAATAAATTAATAATTTTAAAAATAAATGAATAATTTTGATAACAATTCTTATTAATAATAATTCTTATTAATTAATTTTAATTAAAAATTATTTTAACTAATGATTTAAAATAATTTTAATCAATAATCATTTAAAATAATTTTAATTATTAATAATTTTAATTAATAGTTATTTTAAATATTTTTATTCATAATAATTTTAAATAATTTTCATAATAAATAATTTATATAATAAATTTATTTAATTGTTTTTACTTCATAAACTACAAAATAATTACATAAATATCATTTAATATTTAATAAACCTTTTATAAATAAGTTTATTTAATTTTAAAAATAGTTAAATGAAATAAAAAAAAATTGACCGATGAATCGAACCCAGACCTTGCGCATAGTATGCAGACGATAAATCAACCAAGCTACAAAATCGTTGAAGGAAATTGAAATTTATTGTAGAAAAGCTAAGCATGAATTTCGAAGGCTTTTTTCTCCGAATTGACTGACCATTCGGCGAAATTACATTGAGAATTGAACACCCTAAAGGAGTACTACTATTACACCAAGTCTCGACCCCAAATGAATTTCCTTAGTCGTGCCCCCTCTCCTTGTTAGTTCATAATTTTTTAATACATTTTTCTGTACTTTAGTTCTTTTAGTTGCATTGATTTGCTACATGTAGCTCTAAATTATAGTTACTTATACTACATTACTTATAATTATTTTATAAAAAAAAATTCTTAATTTTTTGTTGTTGAAGCATTTGATTAAAATAAAATTTAAAGCGATATGTTTTTGGAAATAGTCTCTGTAATAGAAATTTTCAAATGTTAGTTATTTTTAGTACAAGGGTATCAAGAAAATAATGTGCCTGGAGTTATAGTAATTTTATCTTGAATGAAAATGCTTCACTGCATATAGAAGAAATAAAAGGTTGAAGGGGAGGAGGGAACCCACTGAATAGCAAAAATAAATAAACTTAGAATGAATAAATTTAATAACATTTGAATATGAGCTTCAATAGAATCTCAGGTTATGGAAAAGTTGATTTTATTTATTGCGACGATGTTGTTTTTATTAAAAGGTTTTATTTCATAAAATCTAATTTTAATTGGATTATTTGTAAAAGTTAATGTACTATTAAAAACTAACACACGTTTCCTCATTTTCGAATTATGTGTTTCAGTACATTTGATTAAAGGTAACAAAAAGAATGTTTTCAACCATCGCTATATTTATAAATAATCTCTTAATCCAAGAAATATCGTTTGGTCTTATCTCTAATAATCGTCTTCCTGTTCTGAATCGTCGAAGTGCGCTAAGAATAAAAATTTCCGAAACTTTTCGTGTAAAAGTGGTTAAAGGAAATGTCTATAACGATAATCCTTAAAAATGTGCTTTTTATTTATGAAACTAAAAGGGAAGTTTTTATTGAATTCTGAAGAATTTTCCTAAATTCGTTTAAAATTTTAATGCTTTAACTAGTAATTCTATTAATCTTTTTATCTGATTTCCTTTTGCTAGATAGCTTAAATTAATAGGATCTTCAAAAAAGAATGAGTTAGTTTTCGGAATAATTAGTTTGAATTTGCTTAAATTGACCTACTTTTTTTTAACGTAAAATTTATGTTCATGGGCATAAAAAAATAAAAGAATATTAATTTTGATTGGCTGATTTTGAAAATTATTTGTTTTTAAAATAGATCTATAGTAAAATTCTAATCTGAGTTTTGAGATTTTAATATTTTTGCCTTTGTATCATCTTTTCCTTGAGAAAATCTGTGAAATATTTGTCGGAGGCCATCAGGTAATAAAGAAATTCAATAGTTTATTTAAATTACAATTTTATATAAGCTCTCATAGAATTTCGTATTTTACTTCATTGAATTACGTAACGAAAAAATAATTATGAAAGCCACCATTGCTCCCAAAGGTGTCGTGATAAAAGAATATGCTTACAGTTAATAGTATTATTAAATATATTCCTTTTATATATAGATTATTTTAATGAAGAATTTTCTTTTTCTTTCCTTATTTAGCACACATTTTGTTATCGATGTTTTAATGGATGTTAGCATCCAAATGCATCTATCTTTAAAATTTTTCAATTATTTAAATTATTCTCGAAATATTCTTAATTTTTTGATTAAAAGTTTTAGAGTATTAACAGATTTAGAGTAAAAGATATGCTAAAAACAATTTTAGAATCGCTGTCTGTTTACAAAAAAGAAAAAAATAAATTGTTAACATACTGTTATATACTGTATTTTTAACATATTTACATGTATCAAAAACAAAGCCTAAAATGGGGACTTTTTCCCTGCTCAAATATCCTTTTAACTGTTATCTCGGCACAAACAATCCCTTCTATGGAACTCTGATCTACTTTCTAATTAGAATATACTTTATTTTTGTATTAGAACATATTAAAAAAAAGAACCCTCACCGTCCATTATCAAGCGTCTGCTGTTTGCGTAAAAGTGGTGTGCGCGGAAAACTCCCCTTGGCCATGAGCCAAAAGATAGCGATGGCGAATGCAATCAGCTGAGACGTAGGATTTTAGGGGGTTTCGTCGCGAACGCATTTACGTCACGTGATCAATGCGGAAGAAGAGTTAAATACCTACGTCTCTCTCTCACACACACCTCGCACCGTTAAATTACCGTGTTTTCTTCATCCTTTCATGGTTGCGAAGGTCATGGTCTACCTAAGATGCCGTGAAAGTTTTCATTTCCGATACGGCCGGTATTATATAGGTGAAACTTCTGGGTACAATTTTGTACTTGTGGTTAGTGTTATTCCCCCCACCTTTCCATAATTTTTTACGCTCTTCGATTATGGATGGATGATATCCGCTCTCAATCCATTTCGGGCAGTTTTTCTTTATTGGTACTCGATGAAAAATAAGTTTGATTTTATTAAAATTGTATCATTTTAATCGGCTGAATTTTTACTGAAGAACAGATAATTTGTGGCATTTATTTCATTTATGGTCAGTAGATTATTTCTAGGTGAATAAATTTTTTTTGCCATAATAACCAATCCGGGAGCTATGCACGTGACAGACGGAAACAATGACATTCAAAAAAGAACGAAGTAATCGTTTGTCGAAGAACAGTAATTTTTACTTTTTGTTTTTCTAAAATCTGTTCGTTTTATCTCATAATAATTCGCATTTTTGTTTCATATTCGTAATTCAAAATCAATCAATAAAATAAACACAAAGATATTACCTTATGCAGTTAATTTATACAATCTCTTTAAAAATGCTTGTGAAAGATTTTTAGTTGTTAAATATGTATTAAAAATATTATTCCCGAAAGGTCATTAACTACATAAAAAATTATCTTGTTATATTATTGGAGTGAAACTTTAAAAAAAATGGCTAATCGTATGTCTTATTTAAAGAATTCAACAAGTACTGAAAAAAAAAAAAAAAATTGAAATGCGTTGATTTATTCATATTCAAAAAGTAAATTAAAAAAATCTATCGAAAAAGCAATCCATATAAATAAATAGGGTGAGAAAAAACTGAAAAAATTTCATGCATGCTAATTTTTAAGATTATTTAATGAATAAGAAAATTCTACATTTTTATGACATTTACATGTGTCAACTACTTAACAAATTTTACTTTCTTCAAAACGTTTCTGTCTTATAAGCTATTAAATGTGTTGAATGAAATGGAAAAAATAAAAAATAAATAAATAAATAAAAATCCATGCTTTTTTATTTTTTTAAAATTGAAATAAAAAAAAATTTTTAAAGCATTTTTTAAAAATATTTATATCCAGTTTTCTTTCAACAAATAACTATATTTGTATTAATGCATAGTTAAAGAAATTTCAGTTGTCTCTCTCTCTCTGGGCATTGGTAACACACAAACATTTTAAAAGTTACACAGTTATCAACTTTCATGTAATTTGTGTGAGTGGTGGATTAATTATTTTAAAAGAACGAAAATGAACCTTGTTAGAGAAATTTTGAGTGAGTGCAGAGTAACACACGAGGGCTATTGGCCACATGCCTCATGATTTTGAACCTCGGTCTAGTGACAAGGTTGACACCTTAACTGGCCCTCCCTCTTTAAACAAACTCGACACGCCAACGAGAAGACTTTGAGTCTCGACAGATATATTGTGTTTATTCCACACGACGGGTATAAAGTGGCACTAGAGCTCGAACTCATGACAAACCAGTCACGAGTCCGTAACCATGACCACTAGGTTATCGTGGCTACTAGAGAATTTTTGAAAATGAATCCATGTTATATACTTTCTGCGGGTGATAAATAATGCATTATTTTCTCGATAACTGAGTTATTAATTTATAATTCTCCATTATTCATTTTTACAGTGAATTTTAAAAAGATCTTATTTTCCTTATCAAAATAAAAGTTTGAATTAAAATGTTAGATTTTTGTAGAAGCAAATGAAATGTATTTATGATAAAAAAGAGAAAAGAATTGTAATTTTGATGGTTTCACTCATTTTTTTTATGTTTAAAAACAAACCTACGCCAATAAAATGTTTCAGTGCTCGTAAGTCTTAAATATTTTTATTAGTTTTATTATACACAAATCTTTTTAAATGAAACACATAGTGTTGAATACCAAATGTTTTATTTATACCAATGCCAAACATTTAGCCATTAGACCATTGATCTCGATCTAGCTGCCCTATACTTGAGAACAATAGAGTTGAAAGACGATAATGCAATGCATTCGTCAATCGGGTCCTTATCTATGGATTCTCCAGAGTCACAATGAGTACAGGCTGAAGTGTCCTATAGTCGAATTTTAAAAAGATGGGCATTCAAGCAATCGTGTCCAGTCAAAAGCCGAAATAACGCTACAGTTACAGGACGAAGAAAAGAGGCCAGACCGGCTTTGAACTAGTGAGACACTCCCAGGCCTTTCCCTTAGTTTCATTTATTAAATAGGTAGGAGGCAGACCTCCTCATAAATTCTAATTTAATTAGGAGTTTTGCAGAATTAAAGGAGTGATATGGTTATTAGAGTGGTTTGTAGAATGGTCGTTCCCTTCTTTGCCAGGAAATCGGCTCTTTCATTTCCCTCGATGCCACAATGAGCAGGAATCCACTGCAAGACAATTGAGTCCGCCAGAGTGTTGAGAATCTTTCTGCACTCATAAATTTGTTCGAAAGTGCAAACTTTATTGTTGGAGATAGCCTGCAAAGCGGCTTTGCCATCAGGTAAAATAACAGCCCAAGGAAAATAACTCTTCTTAATACCAAATGTAATATGTTCTGTTATAGTATTGATTAATTTTTTTTATAGGTATTACATTTACGCAAAATTCAAACAATTTTGGTGGGGGGGGGGGCCTTTTGAAATAAGTAAATCATTTTTAAACAATAAAAAGATTCAAAGGCATGCATTATATGCATATAACGATTTTTTGGTTAATTATTCTTTTTAACCAAAAATACAGACACGAAAAAATTTAAGAAAAGCCAAAATTTATCTTGCTTATTAATAATGTAGTTACTTTTATGAGGTTGTTAATACATACTTCCATTTTAATACCATTGTTATCTGCGTGACATTTTTTTTTCTTGGATACTTTGATAATGAAAACTGCTTCCCATGGACCCAATTAGCGCGGAGCCGAATAACATTGTGGTATTAATTAAAATTGGTTTATTCGGCCTAAGAGATCCAATTAATTCAGTATTCTGAATCCGAAGACCTAATTAGAGGGTATTACTTTATTTGAGGTACACAGTAAGAAATACTTTTATGTAAAGTTACATTCTGTGAAACCTTTCTTTCTTTTAATCAGAATATAATCCTGTTTTATCGATTGTTCTTCGTAAAGTGTTAATTTTTAATTCACCACTAAAAGTGTTTTGTTTAAAAAATTTTAAAAAAAGTTACTTAGTAGAATCGTTTTATTTGTTTGCAGTAATTATATTTTCAAGACAAATTAATAAAAGCTAATTCAAGTTTTTTTTGGTCGCTTTCGTTGCATTTTTTATTTTTATTTTGGAAGATTGTGTTATAAGAATGATGGCGAAAAAAGAACAGTTGCAAAATGTTCTTGAACCGACCAATATCATTATACAAAAAGGTTATTTGAAAATATACTTTATTTTTTTTTTTTACTTTTATTTCAGATTCCACAATTTTTTTGCTTATATTTCCAAAATGCTTTATTTTTAAATAATTATTCTATCATGAGTTTTAATTTGCATTTGTATTATATAAAGAGAATGGTTTAATAATTAGTGTAAAATTAACCGTTGAATCTTTTGCTTTAAAGTGCATTTAATTTTGTATTGAATTGTCTAAAAAAGGCGTTATTACAATATATAACAGATATTGTGTATTTATTTACTATAATAGGATAGAAAAAAAAGTAGGTTATAATAAAAACATACTCTCGCATATACATATTTATAATAAACTTAAATGCAAAAAATAAACTCCTCCCCCTTTCAAATGGGGCTGCGGGTTAGTGTTTTACCATTGTTGCAGACCAAATACATTCCCCGGGAATTGGTACCTCTTTTTAGAGGGGCACCATACAGGTGGATACCAATCGCTGCAGGTAATTTTAACAACCAGTTTCCCACCCAGAGGCTCCTACTTGAGATCTGATGAAGCGAAATTGTACTTAGAATTTAGTTTTGCCGAGAGCCAACAGGCCCTCTTGGGATCTTCTACATGCCGCATAATCATGCGACATGGCTGCTGTCGATTTTCTGCATTATTAAAATCCACCGGCTTGCGCCAGGGTCGAACCTACAACCTTAGGCATGCAAGACCAACGACAAACCAACTACGCCACCCAGGCCGCTGCAAAGAATAAACTAAAATTTTTAACTTTTTCATACTTTTCATAACTTTTTCATGGAAAAGAACATTGTATAGTCTTAAATAATTGCATCATCAATTGAGTTTTTTTTAAAAATTTAATAAATGAGTTCCAAATATAAACCTACCTAAATATTTTTTCTATGGAGACATTTAATAAATTAATTTTATAAATCAAAATTGTTCTCCTAGGAAATCTTGAAGAGCAGTTGTTAAGAAGAGGCTTTGTTTTTGCTGCTGTAAATTAGTATATTCAGAGTTAATTTTGTTCACTTTGTTTGTTTCTAATTAATGAAATATTTATTTTTTGCACTTAATAAAATTCTTGTTTTATTACAAAGTATCCACAACCTTAAATGGTAGATATTTCCTAAATCTTAGTTCCTATCCAATAAATCAATTCATCTCTGGAACTGAAAGAAGGGGAGAGGAAACAATTACGGAAGTAAATAATCATTTCTTATCCATGATATTCTGAACCCTTTCGAGATGTCACTGTTGCAACCATTTCTTTACTGTGTATGTCTCTTCGTTGCGTTAATTGATCAGTCTGCGGAAGTGCAGTCGTTAGGGAGATAAATTAATCTTCTGCTACGAGTGATCATTACATTTTCGAAAACAGCTGTTCTATTCTATTTGATGTTGCTTCAGTTGTCCCCCCCCCCCTTTCTTTTAGATGAAAAATTATATTTCATTTTTATGTGATTGCGAAGTTTTGTTGTGCTAATGTATTTGCTTTACAAAACTCTTACGTTACTTTTGCTTAGAGTTTATTTAGTGTCTTTGATTGTAAAGATCTTACTATTATAAGGATATTTATATCCAAATTTATGTACTTTTTCTTCGAATTGAAAAATATGTTAATGTATATGAAAACAGAGCTTTTAAATTGTTGACACACAAGAAAATGAAAACTCTATGCTTTGTTAACTTATATTAGGGGTTATATAATGTATTCAAGAATAAAGCTCTTAAATTGTTTTTTTAAAACAAAAGAACAATCCTATGTTTCATTGATCCACGAGTATACTTATTGTGTAATTAAAAACTACTAATATAATTACTATATACTACTTAAAACTTTTAAATAATTTGTTGTAAGAATTTTGTAAAATAGGATCTATTGATATTCATTTCTTAAAAAAAACTCTGTAAAAGACGAAATTTTTGTATTTTGTTTCTTTTTAAATTTTATTCAATGTTTTATGTTATTAAGCTGGGCCCATTTCAGAGAGAGATTAACAAACAGTATCTCATGTATTTGCATATAAATATTCAGACTTATATAAATATTGATGTATGTACTTGTTTAAATTAAGTTAGCTGAATTGATTCGATTGCTTGTCATTGTGGGGCTTCGTCGGCGAAGTAGCGGGAAAGTAGCTCATTTGTCACCGGTTTGATTTCGTCGGAGACCGTCTTCGGTGGCTGTTTTGCATGAAATTCAACTAGGCCGTAAACTCAGTGTAATATTGTCTAGAAGTTGAAGACCAACTTGAGATTTCACCTCGGGACGTGATTTTTGTATAAAATTAGATTTGTTCAGATTTGTATAAATTGTGTGCACATACCCGACGAGATACCTTTCTTAAAAAATCAAATCAAACACTGGCTTAGTCACCTAAATTTATCATGAAAAATTACTATTGACTTGCAACTAGGTGATAAGTTATACTTGTTTAATATGTGTTTACTGCACATAATTAGATTACCTTGTTATCATTGTATAGAACACATACATTTTTCCCTTTGCTCTGCTAATTTTACTGGGAAATCGTTGACAGTTTTGCTAGTTTTTGTCACTCCTCTTTGCAAAGTATATTGTTTCCTGCTTTTTGCACGTGTATATTACATCTGTATTATAAGCAGCTGCATTTCTTTTGTTGGTGGTCGTATCAATCAACAAAACAGCGATATTTTCCATAATTTGAGCAGCAGCAGCAATAAAAAAAGTATTATTTATAAATCTAAGTTTATACAATCGTTAATTTCTAATTGAGTCGGATAGTATTCCTTATATTCTAGTTTTTCTGCTCTGTCAGACAAAACGTCAATAATTTGAAGAAAACCATCTGCTGTTACAACAATTGACAGACTTAGAAATCTATTTAGCAGGTGTTTGTATGCCTCTGTGTCAGTTTGACCCAAGCTAGTACGCTTGAATTTTCTTATGCTGTTATTCGAAAGTTGCGTTTAAATGCAATATGCTCGCAGGATTTGTTTCAAATGGCAGTATTTCAAAGCGGATATATTAGCATTTTATGTTCGATACTTTTAAAAAAGCAGAAAAGAAATTCCAATTTTCTTATGTTAGATCCTGTTTCAAAGTTAAAAGGATTTTTTTTTACCCTTTTGCCTTTAACATCAAAATATTAGATTTCATCTCGATGCAAATGGATTTCGAATTTCGCTTCCATATATGCACATTAAATTTTCCTTCGTACTTTCTTTCGCTAGTACTGGAATTCTGATTCGAGTAAGAGAAAATGGTATTTGCAAAATAACGAATCGCTCGGTAGAAAATAAAAAATATTTTTTTCTCTT
>BMAV01007824.1:310963-331420 GCA_019973955.1 Trichonephila inaurata madagascariensis
CCCCCCCCCCCCCCCCGTTCCTGTATATTCGTGTAGATTGTGTTTCTCTTCAGATTCTTATAAGAATTGTTACAAATGGGTAGGGCGAAGGTATGAAATGAACGTGACTGGAAATTCTTTTTTGATATTTTATATTGATTCGTAAGTATTGATCGTTGTCCTTTTTGATTGCGTGAACCCGTGAAGTGGAGAAATGGGAGTTTCGTGTATTTTCTTAAGACCGAGAAAATTACTAGGTAACGGAATATTCACTTAGTTACTAAAAATAAAATCAGGTTATTAATTTTTCCTCTTAACTTTTTTCGAATGTTCCCGTTTGGTTTTCGTTTTTAACTAAAATGAAAGAATGTTATTTCTGATTCTTAAAATAACCTTAAGCGAATTTTTGAAATAAGCACGAAAAAGAATGTATATGAACAGCAAGTTTTGAGCATATCGTGTCCTTTATATGTACTTTTTTGAAGTATTTTTATTCAAAAATTCTAGCTGTCTTTAAATTCTTTTTTATGTATTGATTATTTATCTCTTTTTATGAACTACTTTATGATGTTAACGATAAAATTAAATTAATTATATAAGCATCTATGAGTTTTTTTAACTTCTACTATTACCTTGAAAATTAACTACTTTTAAGAATTTGTGGTTTTAAAACTTTTAATGAGAATGAAGAAAAGAAGAATTTTTTTTCTTTCAAATGGGGCTGTGGATTCGTAATTAGCATGACAGATCTAGTACATTCCCGGGATCTGGTATCACTTTTGTGGGGTGCCATATAGATGGATAGTAATTGCACAATGTAATTTTGATGATCAGTTTCCTATCCAGAGGGAGGCACTTGAGCTCTGACGATGCGAAATTGTACTACTAATTTAGTTTTGCCGAGAGCATCCAAGCCAAACAGGCACTCATGGATTTTTAACATGCCACATAATGATACGACATGGACGCTGTCAATTTTTTGCATTATAAAAATCCATCGACTTGGGCCCCGCAAACTTGGGTGTACGACGCCAGCGCCTAACCGACTATGACACACAGCCGGCAATATATCAGTGTCGGGTGATAGATACATTTGTATGTTTCAACTATTCGTATAAATAATATATTTCAATTCACATGTTTGAAATAATAACATTCCACAGTTTTTTACCAATTTGCGTTTATTTTCAAAAACGAACATTTTACACATCCTGAATCCGGGCTTCATTTATTTATAATTTTATTACTTTCTCGTGAAATAAAATGGAATTCTTATCGGCTTCGTTCCAGAATATTTTTTCTGTTTGCATTATATTTGACTATCAATCAACTAAGGTTTGACTGATCAAATAAATGTACTTGGTAATTTTTTTTAAATTTATGAATATGATTTTATTTCGTTATATAAAACAGTGCCATATTCACTCCATTTATATTCAAATTAATAAATTTAAATATACACACACACACATGTGATACGATCTTTTTATAGATTTCCATTTCAAGTACAGATACTTCCCCCAAATTTTCTGTTTATTTCATTCTTGCAATTTTTTTTTTTTTTTTTGTCTTTTATTGTGTTTGATTTTCCTCTGATATGCAAATCGAGGTAATTCTATCATTCATATTATCTTTAGAGAGATGACCTAATTTTATTAATGCATTTATTTATTTTTTATTATGTCTCATTCCTTTGCTTACAGCATAGAGATATTTCGCACATATTTTCTTGTTTTTGAAATTTGCTATCTTTTCGAAATTCAAAATTCATTTTTATTATTTTCGTCCTTCTGAACAGTGCATTTGTCTGCAATAATTAATATTCAAAATATGTCATTAGTAAGCGCGATTATAATTTTTCTTGCTAAATGTGTATTAAAAAAAATTAAAAGGGTCACCCGTCATTACGTGTTAAACGTCTTTTTCGCGAATTAAATGAGAAATCTTCTTCCTGTAAGCACTCTTGCTTTCTGTTCGAATAATTTGATATTTCGAAATATCAGAGTATTCGTGTCTTTGTTTCGCATACGAAATTAATTATTTTTCTATCGAAATCACGAAAAGAAAAAAAAGAAGAGTTTGTGTGTTGCCACAAGGATGTGCGTTTAAAAGCATTAATGATTTTATTTGTTATCGAATTGCACAACTCAGATTACCTAGAAGTGTGAACTTATGTCCGTGATACCACGTATCAGCGCCGAAGAATCGTGTAATGGCCGAATGGAATGATAAAAAAACAAAACAGTGTAGTTGATAAGTATGTCTTCATATACCACGTAGTACTTTTATCCTTTGAGCTCGTAGAAGGGTAACCACCTGTGTATGGTTTTCCCCCCCTCCTGTTTGTGTTTCCCCGTTGTTTGTTTGTGGTACTAGCAACTGTATTGACTAATATATAATTCCCTATGCATACTTTTAAGTGTAATATATTGAAAATTGTTCTATGTTTTTACGAAAGCTATAACAATTAATTGCCTCTCTTGATGGATTAACCATTTAAGAGACAAGCAATAAGTGCTTTTGATAGCGGGAAATATTCAAATCTACTCATGTTTTAGATGAGCAGATTTGAATATTTTCATTTTTGAATTTCAATGCATTTGCTTATGTTCTAATTTATTCACTGAAAAAAAATTAAAATATCCGATGAATTTTAAAATAAAATTGGTATTACAAAAATATAATGCACACGCTATAGAGGAACGATGATTTTAACGTTGCAGATGATTTAATCCAGCTAGTGTCGAAATCTTTTGAAATTCTATTCTTTGTGTCGGGGTGGAACTTTTCGTTTAAAACCGCAAGTATCTATTTCTATGTCGAACTCTCTAAATGTATTCCTTTTTAATTATATAGAAACGTATTCTGGAAATGTTCTTGACAAATATTGTATATGTCTTTCATTTCATAACTAACATTTTAACTATACGTATTTAAAGTGTTAAAAGCCTAGAAATTTTGCATTCATTTGCTTAAAAGGTTTGAATTTTTGAAACATTTATTTTTAGTTTATTTTAGGCTAACTTTTTTTTTTTATTTTAGTGACGTTTTTAAAATCAAAACTTAAGTACGTATTGATAATCCTATTTACTTCTCTTTAATATTAAAAAAATTGTTATGAAATAGGAAAGCATTTCATACGTTCGGAGATTTCATTGAGGTATATTACCTTTTAATTCATAGTATATACATAAAACTATGCAAGAATCCTCTCTATGCCTTCCAAGATTGCATTATACACATATTTGTTTCATTTCAGTTTTAAAAATTTGAAAGTGTTTGGAATAATTTCAGGTTTTTTAAATGATGATTATTATTACAATTTCCAAATGTTTATTTTCAAATATCTTTACTTGCGAATTACTACCTATTGAAGAGTAAAGGAGGACTTTTGATTAATATAGGATTTTTTTTTATTTCGTTTACTTTTTAATTTTATTTATAACGTGGATGAATTTGTTTTCCAGATCATAAAAACTTGTTAACTTATTTTTAATTACCTTTTTATATCATTCTTTATCTACCCTGAGGTTGAACAAAAGATTAAGGTATCCGACTACGTTCTTAACCGTGATTTCAAAAAAGCGCATAAATGGATATTTTTCATGATATTTAGTGTCACTTAGAGTAGAATACATGTATAAAATTGTTTTGAGGAATTAAATATTTAAATACAATATTTTGGCAAAAAATTAACTTAAAATAATCTTTTTTCAAAATGTTCTCCTTTTACAAAAAAGGCTTCTAAAATATTAATATTTCGCTTGTATTAATATTTTCGCTCAGAGTTACCACCTATCAAAATAATTATCGGCGTTTTTTTTCTTAAAATTGCTCCCCTCTGTTGTCGTAAAATATGGATAAACACATTTCTAAGTCATATATTTCCAAAATTCTAGTTGAGCCTTTGTAGAGAGGTCTGAGCTATATACAGGCAAAATATTATTATAATAGAAGCATTTTTCACAAAAGGAGAATATTTTGAAAATGGGTCATTTTATGTTCATTTTTTGTCAAAATATTGTACTTAAATAATTTTTTATTGTAATACTATTCTTAAAACAATTTTATATACATTTTCTAATCTAAGTGACACTAAATATCATATATATTATCCATTTATATGCTTTTGCAAAATCTCGGTTCCGAACGTAGTCGGATACCTTAAGTTAGCTTAGATATTTACAATGTTTTGTCTCTTCTCTGTTTGAAGAACACAAGGTTCATTTAACACTAGATAAAATTTTTAAATTTTTGAATATAGTGAAAATGCAAGTCACTTAATGAGTTTTGTCACATTTATTTTCCATACTGTAAAAAAAAAAAGCCGCTAATGAATTGTGTCGTCCGTTTGATTTGCATTGATGTCAAGAAGATATCATCCCAGGAAGCGTAGCTGTTATAAAGCAGGAAATGGAGGGCAAGGGAAATCCTCTTCTCTAGCCCATGTCACCCGAACGGTGCTTGACTCCGACAATTTCGAGGGATTCCACAACGCACATTTGTTTAAGAACTATTCAACTCTATCATTTAATTGTGAAGTGCTATTACTTTTTTCCAAAGTGAATTCAACTAAATTACTTCTTTAAAGTCCTTCATGTGAACTGTATGCAAAGTTTATTTTGAGCATAGTGTGAAATTTATAGTAAGGCATTTTGGCTAGTAAGACCAATTTTATAGAGCTGCACGAAAAGGGTGTTGTAAAGTTTGGAAAAATAGTAAAATATACGGGGTATTTTCCTTTCGTTTTAAGGAACTTTATTTTTTTTCCCTTCGCCGTGATAAAAATGCGTTAATGCCATAATTATAAGCATTGTGGAATCTCGATATCTTTTATCACTTCAAAAATTACAGAAAGTAATTCTTCTACAATTCATTCTTATAAGAATATGTTATAACGTTAATTAATCGATTTTGTTAATGACGCACTTAAAACTAATAGTGTTTAGTTGGATTGATTTTTTATTTATTTATTTATTTTTGCAAACAAAAACATCAAATTTATTCCAATCTCTCATTTTTACAAAATTCATGATAATTATTAAAATTTATGAGCATCTGTTTTGTATTTGTAATATCTTAGAATTATGCACGAATTCTCACAATTTAATTAAACCCCTTTTATATTATTACTTTTTTATTTTGTGTGTATTATTTTAAATTATTCCGATGAATACGCTATTACTTCAGCTTTTTTACTCGATTATACAAAATTGTAATACGTTTTGTTCTAGTCATATATTACGTAGCAGTTTTAATTACAATTCTATGAACTAATATCGTTTTTAAGCGTTTTAGTTGGCTTGAAAATTTTTAAAAACTTTAACCATCACATTAAAAAAAAAAGGCGACCATGGTAGCCTAGTGGTCAAAGTAACGGACTTGGGGCTAGCGTGTCATGAGTTCGAGCCTGGTGCCGCTGAAGATCCGTCATGTAGAGGGGGCCTTTGCACGTTAAATCTGACGAGGCTCAAACGTCCTCCCTTTGGTGCGGTATGGAAGTTTGGAAAGGGGGGCAGCTCAGGTATCATCCTCATCACTTGACCAAGGTTCAAAATGGCGAGGTCCGTCGCCAATAGCCCTTGTACAGCGTTATAGTGCGACTTTAATATTTCTCACTCTTTCAAATACAATGATATGCTTTAATTTTTAAGCATGCACTAAATTAAATATTTTTAGTGAACATACTTCTGTATTTTAAAATTATTTCACGAATTTCGCATAGGCTTAAGTCTGTCCTTACTGATCACATGATATAGATTGAAACCACGCATTCCAACTTTGACAATATTGCAGTACTAATATACTCTTTCCATAAGTATATTTTTCCACACAAATGTTTTTTATTTTAACACTTTATGTTAAAAGTGTATCTGATGTTATGATCATACACACTTTTGTGATTTAAAAGAGAAAAAATGTTAATTATGCTCTAAAACATGTTGCAAAATAATACATAAGTATGCTTGAGTGTGATATTAAATAAATATTTTTGTATTATAAAAAATATATAAACATTTTAAGTCTTATTCTTTGACATTTGCTCATTGTTGACTTTTAATGTATTCTGTTATGAATCTATTAAAATAATCCTGATTAAATTATTTCTTATTTAAAAAATGAATATCCAATTATTAGATAAAATATTTTTTGTATTTGTATATTCCTCAATTAAAAATAACTCTTTCTATCGTTACATTTTTAACAGTTTGATTAAATTTGGGTTTAAATATATGTCTAAAAAACCATTTTTTAATTTGTGCTCTTCTATTTTTAGACCTAAATTCGTTACTTATACATGTGGTAAAAGCTCTGCTTATACTACTGTTAAATAGATTTTGAAAAGCTATATTTCTTCTAAAATCTTTTAAAAAACAACGAATTGTACAATTTTATCTTCAAGTTTTCGTAATATTTAAGCAATACTCTACAATACTTTTGTTTCCATATCTATACCTTTGTTGGTTAGAAAATTAAGATAAAAGAAATGAAAAATCCAAAAAATTGGCCTGAGAACAGGCGTTTAAATATCAGACATTTACATCACAGTCTCGTTTGGTAACTTGAACTTGGTGGAAATGTGAAATAATGTATGTTTTTGAAACTATGCCGTGTCTCTTTTCTGAATCATATCTTGAAGGAATCTATTGGTTTGAGTTCTCCGTTTCAAAAAAGGCGGAAACCACTCTGAAAGTGTATTTTAAGCGAGGGTCTGTCGTAAAAAAGAACTGGGTTGTTGAGTAATAAATAGACGACAGTAAGAGGAGGTTTCTTAAAAAGAAAGGATTGTATATCGCGTGCTAGTAGGAAATACATACTATTTAGAATAATACCTTTGAGATTAACAGAGTTTTCGTTCCTTTTTTTTCTGTGTATAGAATTATTTTCTTGTGATTTATGGGAAATATTAGGTTGGGGAAGAAGAAATTCATTATTTTTGCATGAAAATCAAGACTTTATTTAACATGCTTCCGATTGTCCGATTTGGGTAAAATATGCACCGTTTTGTTATATAATTTGTTGTCATTTTAAATGTTACTTCATAATGCCTCTCTCATAGAAGTCTTGGCACTTATTGGCGAAAACATCCGGTAATCAATTTTCACAATCTTCTCTTGATCCCAATTTCTTATTACTCGGGAGGTTTTGCAATGCGAGAAAAAGGTGGTAATCGCTTGGTGCCAGGTCCGGACTATACGGTGGATGCATTAAAACTTCCCAACCGAGCTCCCAGATGTTCTGGCGAGTAACTACAGGTGTGTGGCCTGGCGTTGTCCTGATGGAACACAACTCCTCTTTTGTTGGCCAATTCTGGCCGTTTCTGGTCAATCGCTAGTTTCTAACGGTCCAGTTGTGGACAGTAGAGATCTGAATTCAGTGTTTGCCCATGCGGAAGCAACTCCTAATAAATTATTCCTTTCCAGTCCCACAGTAGAACCTACCTGGTCGTTAGTTCTGGTTTGGCCACCCTTTGAGCTGCTTCACCGCCCTTTGACCACGATCGTTTTCTGCACAATATTGTCGCATGTGATCCACTTCTCATCTTCAGTCACCATCCGCTTAAGAAATGGGTCGATTTCATTCCGTTTGTCCAAGGCTTCGCAGATGGAAATTCGATCCATCATGATTTTTGGTGTTAATTTGGTGATGTGGCACCCAAACATGGAGCTTCTTTTTGAATCCAACTTTGCTCAAATGGCTTAAAACTGTTTTACGGTCGATCTTTAGCTCCTGGACGATGCTACGACTACTAACATGCCGGTCAACTTCGACTATTTCTGTGATATTATCGACATTTTCGACGACGGGCCTGCTTGTGCGAGGTGCATCTTTAACATCAAAAATTCCTGAACGAATCGACGGAACAAAATTGCACATAATTAGCTGTCACAGTATCGGCAACATAAACACCATTCGCAATTTCAGCCACCTGGCTTGCATTTTCACCTTTATCAAAGAAAAACTGTAAAAAGAACTGAATTTTCTCTTTGTTGACTTCCGTTTTCAACACCCTGTAACTCGCAACTGAATGGACCAAACAAAAAAAATGCAAAATAATTGTTTTAGTGTGAAATGTCATCTTGACAACGAGCATAAATTTGAAATTGTTTGATTGATACTTCACGAGATATCAACACTACAGCCATTATATTCTGCATCATTTGTTCTATCTAATTAGAATCTTTTTTTAGTGAATCTTTCTTTCTTTTAAAATTCGGGAAAAGACTTCGATAGAACACGAACAAAAGTTTTATTCTGAATTAAGAATGGTAGAATGGTCTTTGGGGCACATGATCTCAGATGAGGTCTTAATCCCCTGTCATAAAGGTTATTGTTGAGCATTAGAAGATGATTTGCCATGATTAAAATCTGAATTATTTTGAATTATTAGGGGGAAACAAATCCTTTTATATACCAGTAATTTCAAACAGTATCAGAAACAGTATTCTTATAAATGTCAGAAACTAACAAAAAAGAAAGGTATATTCTGCATTGGAAACCATGTAAATTTATGCCCATTGGAAAAGAATTTGATTTTCATGTAGATGTTTGAAGAAAAATCAATACTAATCTTGAAATAAGCCCTTTTTGGAATACTTCCAGTTACTGGTTTAATTCCCCACCCCCTTTCCCCTTCCAAAACGATAAAAGCGCCAATACCGTAACTCTTGATTCCCCCTTTTTCATCCATTTCTCATGAATTCCGGGTTCCCTGCCAAAAAAAGTGGCGAAGTTCACTTATTTCTCTGTAAATCTCTCTTCACTAAAAGATAACCTCTCCTCGCCAGAGAGAGGCTTCGCTCTGTTGTTTTTGAACGACAGATTAATAAATCGTAAATTTTTGCTACCTAGCAACTAACTTCTTAGTTGGCAGAATTCCTGATTCGCGCCAAGTGTGAAGTATCTATAATGCATGTTAACTGGGTTAACGAAATGTAACCTAAGAGAAGTGGACTGCATTTTCAGAAAAATATTTATTATTAATTTATTTTTATCTCTTAGCAGAGGGTCGCTGGAAGGTAAATGAATTCGTTCGTTGTTTGATTTCGAGTTTTTTCATTCTGAAAGCTGGGGGTGAAAGACGGGAACTGTTGATTACAAATAATAGGGGACAGGGGAACAGTTTTCTTTTGTAAGATCCTTTTTTAAAAGAAAGAAAGAACAAAGAAAATATAATAGAATATTTTATATATATATAAATGCCTTTCTCTGAGATTTTACCGTGATTTGTTTTTATTTAAAAATATATCCAGCTAAGGAGAAATGTGATTCCCCCTTATCCCTTTTATTTATTAGAATTCTTTTTAAATTTAAGAGTATATTTTACACACACACACAATATTTAAAAAGTAAATACCAATCAAGCTGATTTTTTTATACCCTCTGCTTCCATTACAATCTCTTCCTGGATTGCAGATTTTTTTTCGGTTGTTCCATCTGGAACAATTTTAAATTTATTCAAATTATTTTTCTTCTTAAATAATTACCAATCATTCTGGACTTTTACAACTAATTTTAAGATGCAGTAATCGCGTTGCGGCTTAGATAAAAGGATTCCTGTTAAAGACTTGTTTCAGTCAAGAACCCCTACTAGTAGTTATGGAAGCTTATATAAATTGTAAATCCAAGTTGTGGTTTGAAAGCTTAAAGAAACTACTGGAAAGTACATTTTCCCAGTGTGCATCTTTTTCATTTGACTCAAAATGACCAGGTCCGTCACTAATAGCAGGTGGTGCGACTCTCTTGGAAAGTCAATCAAACTGAAACTCGTAATCAGCTTTCGTAGTATTGGAAATGTTACATTCATTTTAATGCCATTTATTATTAACGTAAATGACTTAAATTTTGGAGTGTTGCCAGTTTCACGATGGTAAAATCAATGGAAAATTTTCCTTTAATATAAGGAAGGTTACCATATGTGTGATCTGAAATTCCAGACAGTTATCCAATGAGAAATCCTCAGTCTTTGCTGATAGAAATGATGTAGAATTACTGAATCAGGGACATTTGTTTAAAATAGAACACTTTACTAATATTATATACTTAATAAGATTGGATTGTTTGTGTGAGGGTTTTTTTTTTTTTTTTTTTTACTTTTTACTTACACATGAAATTTCTTTCTTGAAGAATCTCAAAAGGATTCTTTTCCTCATTCAAAATTTTCTCTTTCGCCTTGGGAATTGATCTGGTATTATCGTTTAATGGACAATCTACTTTTAACATCTAAAGTTCAAATCATGGAATACTTTCATTTTGAAGTATAATTAAGTTTTTACAAGATAATTGTATTTTTATTCTTATTTCTTTTCCTTCATTAAACTCTTTTGAATTGACGTACTTATAAATAAATCGTGACTTTGAATTCGGAATATCATAAGGTGTTAAATGAGTGAGATTTTTAGTTTGGGCTTACTTAACATGTTGATTACACATGTTACGATTTTGCATTTGAAATAATCGAACTAAAAACAATAACTGGTATACTTTTCATTGAAAACGCCACAATAACT
The DNA here is from genome assembly GCA_019973955.1 of Trichonephila inaurata madagascariensis. Classification (NCBI taxonomy): domain Eukaryota; kingdom Metazoa; phylum Arthropoda; class Arachnida; order Araneae; family Nephilidae; genus Trichonephila; species Trichonephila inaurata. The sequence goes on from BMAV01007824.1 coordinate 321,454, forward strand.
ATTCGTTGTCTTTAAAAAGAAATCGACTTGATTCTCATAAGTTTTTTTTTATTAATATTTTGTTTTCGCACCTTTCGAAACATTTGAATTCTGGTGAATTTGTGAACCCCTACTCGAGTGAACGTTAGTTTCGACTTTTCGGACCTAAAAGCACTATTCCTGTGGGGTTTTAATCAAACAGTTATGGTGTATTCCCGAATTTTGTTTGTATGGTTTGATTTCAGGCTCCGAACAATAATCTTTTGTGCATCTGAAATGCGACATACCCTAAACCTCTTAAGAAAAGCTATAAAACAAAGATAAATTTCTTTGGCAAACACCCTTATTGTGAATTTCAACGCATAGCATTGGAGTGTCCCCAAATCCTTTCAGGCAAACAGATAAATAAGATGTCTGACTTTCGTAAGACTTGCGGCTGTTTACTTTTAAGCAGAGGCCAAAGAGAAGATCACTTAGTTTATTTTTATTTTCAAATTCCGTAAATAGTTTTAATTCTTGTTTCTTCTTTTAAAATGGTTAACAGGTTACAAAATTTTCATAATGAATCTGTGAGTGCTGTGCATTCCAAAAAGGCTGTATGTTTCCGGCAATGAGCTAAATTCATGTGACGTCATAGTCACATGATAAAACTACAATCACGTGTTTTCAGTTAATCAGTTCATAAATTCATGTGACGTCATAAATGGAGATAATCATCACGTGTTTCCAGCTAATCAGTCCATGCGCTTCGCTGTTGACAACTTTTGTTTCTTGCAGAAACTTACTTTTAAAAATGCAACTTTGTCAACAATAATAATGCATTGAAATAAGCAAAATAAACTTAATTTACAAGTACACGTATAGTATAAGAATTTAATTCTGTAATTATGAAAATGTTTGAAGAATCTCAGTACTTGAACATTTTATGTAATTATCAGATTCGAAATTTTATCTAAATTTTACAAGTAGAGTAACAAGTATTTTTGTCAGTTTTTGAATTCAGTGAAGAACGATGATTGCATTTATCATGTGACGGTCATGAATTTAACCCATTTTGAAACTTTGATGTATTGTTTTCATCACATTATGTGCGCGTACAAAATAAATTAAACCTGAATTTTTTAAAATATTTGAAATTGGCGTATGTATACATGACGAAATTTCCCCTCTTGCCTTTCCCCGCATGTGGAATATGGTATTTTTAACCTCATCTATATATATTGTGTTCATTTCAATTTATGCATTATCGCATAAAAGTCAGCTGAATCTCTCCATTTTTAGTCGTCTATGCAAACTATCCGCTAGAGTTGAATTCAATCTATTTCCTCGAATGAGCCATCCAAATCAATCGGAAATCCGACGACTTCTTTTTTCGGCATATCCAAAAGCGAGGGTAGCGTTGCGACACCGTCATCCAATTGTTCAATTTTTTACCTGCGTTTTCGCTCACTCGCGTCGTCCATTTGTAATGGAGTTTTTTCCACAAAAAGATTTTTATTTACATGTATTCTTGCGGCCGTTCATCTTAACGTAGAGTCAGTTGTAGAATTATTTTTGGACGCTGACTGTGTTCAGTGACTTGCATCTGGTCAATTCCACGGGTTCTTTAAACGCTGTGCTTAAGGGAGTGTTGTTGAACCTATATATATATTTTTTTTAACTGAAGTGAAATTGATTCACCACGTCATCTGGGAGAATGGTATTTATTCAAAATATTTTGTTTTGCATTCGCTCTTTTCCTTTTAGTTTCTGTTGATTAAAAGTTGTTTTATTGCTATCATAACTTTATCGATACAATGTATAATCGCATATTGTAATTACCTTTATTTGTGGAAACATAATGTTGCAAAGTAAATAACGTTAAATCAGTTGTAATTGTATTTTGTGACTGTGAAATATGGTTTGTGCTAGATAACTACAGGGTATTCTTACTTATTTTACGACTATTTTATTTACAGATATCTTTTTAATCGTGTAAAGATTTTTGTAGAGATTTCCAATTTTCTTGTGTTATTTTTAAAATTATCAGAAATGTACTGAATCTCAAAGTTGAATAAAAATTTAGCTTTCAACAATCGATTGCTCAAGATGACAACATCTCTATCTGATTGATTTGAGATATTTATCGATGATATTTCATGGCCACTCAATTTTTTCATTATTTTAAGGCATGCGAATCTAAATATGCTGGAGCATTTTAGGTGTGAACAACTATGCATGATGATTCGTACTTATAAGTATGAAATGTGCTTTTTTTTTAAAAGAAAAATAAATCCCTTTTACTATAGTTTACATTCCAGTCAGAATTTAAATTTCTTGTATTTATTTGTTCTCATTTTGGTTAGTACTTCCAAGTTGTCGTACTTTTATAAATAATTGCAAATTTATTTCATTCGAGAAAAATTGCGAATTTATGAACAGAATTAGTAGAAAGAAGCTGTTTACTAAATTATTCATTAACACTTTCTCTGCCAGTAAAATGGGTATATCCATCCTCAGAAACCGAATTACAATAAAGCATATTACTTATCATAGTCGATCGTCGTCCCAGAGTGACACCAACATACGAGGTAGCATTATGCTGACGCGACAGCGAATGTGTTAATAATATGAATCTTAAAATCAAATATCACTTTTAAACGTTTTAAAACTAAGAAGCAGTTTCTTGGGTTTCTATTTTATAATTTATAAGTATTTTATTTTTATATTGTGTATGATTTTTCTTCCTAAATGTGCTATTCTTCATCATTAATTGAAAGATCGTCTTATAGAGAATTAAGAAACAGCAAAATGGTAATCTTATGTTTGTAATAAGGTATACTTTATCAGTATTCTTCTTATTTCTTTATTATTATTTCATTTAAAACTTTATCAATATACTTTTTATTTCTTTATTATTATTTCATTTAAAACTTTATCAATATACTTCTTACTTCTTTATTATTATTTCATTTAAAACTGTGTTATTAACTATTTTTTGACAGTTAATTCATCTTAATTTCTGTTAATTTTCTTTTAAATTTCAAAACTAATTCCCCCCCCCTCCCCCGTTTCCCTTCGTAATATGGAAGAAAAAAGTAGGGTGGGAGAGAGGACATCGATTAATGGACGGTTGCTATGGGCGTTGACCATTACGTCCTTCACTTCAAATAGAAACATAAAACCGACAGAGTCGGACCCATTTACTTCTTTCACCTACTCACCCTCCTCTTACTTCACCGTAAAGGAGAGGGGGGGGGGGAATCTTTGTGTTTTAGATTCGAGTTTCGATTGTGGGGTGGCACGGCACGCGAGAGTGTCACTCACTCTCTCCAGGCAATTTGGAAGAGCCAGGGATCTAAAAATGATCCTACCCGTGATGCCTCCTTCTCTTTTACTATGGGCCTCGAGGCGGAGTAGGGGGGTGCGCGAGTGATTCACGTCTCTCCCGCTATTAATAGGCAAGTGGGGGGGGGGGGGAAGCTTTCCCTCTTACTGCATATAACGGAATTCTGTCGCGTACACCATCCTTCTCAAACCCCCATCCCTTTTTCTCCTTTCCCCTCTTGCTTGGGTCCTTCCCGGCGTTCCCTGCCGTCTTGTTTTCCGATCCTCCTCCTCCTTCACAAAATGCGTATCTCGCTTTCTCTCCTCGTTTTCTGTTTTTAGGATTGGTGTGCGTTTTGTTTCGCGCTTTAAATAAAGTGGAATGGTAAAATTAGAGGAGGGCAAAAGAGTTCAATTAACGTCATTTTTCATGAGGTTGTGCCTTCGACGGCTTTGTTGATGTGCCTTGTGTCTTTTGCCAGAAGAAGATGACGACAGCATTTCTGTGCTTTTGGCTACACGGGAAGATGTTTGCGCATCAAAAGACTGAATTTGTTTTCGCTTTTTTCATGTGTGAATTTTTTTTTTATTTTGTATTGTATCGAATAGTGTTGTCCTTAATATTCATACAAGACATCTGTTTTTCGAAGTGTACTTTTTTAGCTACAAAATTGTTCCAGAATTGTTATGTCGTGAATATGTTTTGTAGAATCTCTTTTTCTCAAACTTATGTTTGTGGAAGGTAAGAGATTTGATTTTAAAATCCGGTAAACCAGTGCTCCCCAAACTTTTTATCGACGCGAACCGATCAACGTTTGATAATTTTACCACTTCCCTCTGAGGAGGGGGGACTTTGATTGCTTATATTTTAAATTGTTCTGATTTAAAAATTTTAACTTAGTTGTAGTTAAACATGTTTTTTAGATTAAAATACAGCTACACCTAAAATGAATATAAAGTGATTTCCGGAAAAAGTCGCACAAACTTGTGAGAAACACACCATAGTAAATGAAATGAAAATAATTTAATGCCTTTGGACGGCCCGGTACCATTTGATCTTTGGACCGGTACTGCTCCGCGGTGCGGGGGTTGGGGATCACTGCGGTAAACGATTAGTGTGTGCAACATATTTGTAATTTTTTTAAAACATTTTGAGACATATATATATATAAATTAATCGTAAAGCTTTCTTACATTTTATACTTTTGAAAAATTAATTGCACATATTCTTTCTTTTTTTACATTACAGTAGAAAAATAATTCTGCATTTCGCATTATTCTGCATTTTACTAATAATTTCGTATAGTTATCTCTCATGGAAAAATTGAGTATGTTTTTACTTCGCTGTGTTCATCTTTAAATTTTCGGTACGATTAAACGTAGAAATGTATTTACTTTATTACCTCAGAGGAAAATAAGAATTTTACTGTAAATTAGGCTTTCAGATTTTTTTAATTTTCAATCAGATATTATTATGAAAGGAAAATTTCATCATATGATTAGAATTTGATAAATTATACCGAAAATTTTTAATGGATAAAAGGATCATTATACATGTGCAGAATATGGAGTAAAAACACCCTTTTTATTTTTATAAATTGTACCCATACATATTATGAAACTGATATCATTTGTAAGATACAGTGAAGTTTATGGTATTTGGCATTTTTTGAATAATAAAATTCATCAATTTAATACTTGATAAAGATACCTTTGAAGAGATATAGGGGTTTATGGAGTTAAAATTTTTTAAAAAAGCTCATAAGACGGGGACAAAAACATGCATAGTTTTACCCCTTATATTTACGACGTATCCCTCAACAACGAATGGCTTTTTAAAAAATTTTAAGTTTCGTAAACTTAGAGTCTGTATCATATTGAGAAATAAAAATTTTAAGCGTGATCATGCGCGCGAAAGCGTTAAAAATGTTACCTACTCGAAATTAAGTTAGAGAAGAAAGAATTTATTTTATTAATCATAATCTAGCACTCACAATGCCTAAGAAATTAAACTACATCAAGAGGGGGAAATAAGTATTAGCTTTTAGTATGCAAGTGAGAGTTATGTTATCATTACGGGAAAATTCGTGCTGCAATTGCATTTCTATCAAACCTAATCTTTTTAATACCCAGAGAAAAATAGAAGAAAGAAGAAGAAAAAAAAAATCTAGGAGACTTATTTGCTTTTATATGCAAATCTTTTTTAACTAAAACGTGTGTTGTGTAGGAAAGTGATTTTTCTTTCTGCCAAGAAACCTCGAGTTTTGTATTCCTGGTTACCGGAACGAATTCGGCATTCACGTGCGTGCGTGACAAAAGCAAATATTTGCTTCGCTTGCTGTGGATCTCATTATCATATCTCCACAGAGAGCTATAAACACTATTTCATTTTTTTACTCTTGATGGAATTTTTGTGATAATGAGGCATATTGTTTCAAAGTCAGGTGAAACATTAAGTTGGGAAGCAATTGAATGAATTAATTCTCTCCTACTGTACACGAGGCGACTCGGACATTTTTTACTGCTAAAAAAAAAATTGGTTTATTATAACTTCTTAATTATGTTCTAGTTTTCTTTTGGGGAGCTTTTTGATATTTTAATGGGTTTGAGAACAGATTACAATAAAGATCGTGGTGTAGAGTAATTAACGGGACGGGTGAGTGTTTTTGCTCGTTAGACATCGCTGAACCATAAAATCCTTATGTTACTGCTGTAGAGTGAGTGAGTGTTTATTAACGTCGTACTATAGAGTTACACGAAGGCTATTGGCGACGAGTTTCGTTATTTTGAACCTCGGTCAAGTGATGAGGATTTGATACCTGAGCTGGCAAACCCCTCTCCAAACAACCATACTACGCTAACGGGAACACTTTTGAACCTCGACAGATTTATTGCTCATCAGCTCTCTACAAGGTAGTTCTTCAGTGGCAGTAGGGCTTGATTTCATGACATACCGGCCCCGAGTTCTTGACCATAACCACTACATCCCGTGGAGGTTTAAGGCTGTCTTCGGCTAATGTTAAAGAATAGGAGCCAAATTTGGAATATTTTTTCAGATAAAAAAAGTACTCAAACACTATCACTATCCTATTCACTATCCTGTAGAGAATCACTTATTTTATCATACTACTCGTTTTTATCAGAGTTGATACATTTTTTTCTTTTATAAAATGTGTTTCGTCGTTTTTCTCCTATACCGTAATGCTAAAAGAGCTGTCCCTTTACATGTTAAAAGGAAACACTGATAATTTATGAAATACTTTGAAATTTTAAAAACACTATATTATAAACAAATGCATGAGTTACAATGTCACAAATTTTTATAAAAAGTGAGGCCTTTTTTTCTGTCCGAAAATGTGCTCCACGTTAAGTTTCCACTGTCTTACATACGGCGAAAACAGCCTTAAAGTTTAGAAAACTCAATAATATGTTCTCGTCATTTCAGTTCGATTCTAGAAGAGGGCGTATGTCGTTAATAACATCTTATATAATTTTGGTACTTCTGTAGAGTAAGCACTTATAAGAAATATTTTTAAATCAATTTTATAAAATTCTTCAATGCAACGATTTTTTTTTTTCGTGAATGTTTATTACATCACGAATGTTTAGTCATTCAAGTCGATTTAATCCGGGAAAAGAGATGCCAGTCGTGTAGGGGGGGGGGGGAGCCTCCACCGTGTCTCTGTCGAGGCTCAAGCGTTCTCCCCTTGATATGGTGTGGAAGTTAGGAGAGGGGGTGCCAGCTCAGATGTAGTCCTCGTCACTTGACCATGGTTCAAAATGACGAGGTCCGTCGCCAAAAGCCTTCGAGTAGATGAATAGGGCGACGTTAGTATTCACTCACCCGGGCAAAGAGCTTGAGTTTAGCTAAAACTCAATTTTTTCCTTCTGTATTTTTTCCCGTTCATTTGTATGATGTTATGCATTTTTTATGCTAATTTTTTGTTTCTTTTTTCTTCTTCTCATACTGAGTTTAGAAATGAATGAAGGCATATATATATATATATATATATATATATATATATATATAGTACTTTCTTGATTTTTAAAAAGATTTTTGATTTTGCTTTTTTACTTTTAAAAATATTAATGTTTTTAAAATCCATGTAAATTTTTCCGTATAAAAAAATTTATAAGTTGATATTACTTGTATCAGTGTGTCAAAAGATTAATGCTATGTATGAATTATACAAAGACTTTATTTTATGTTATTACAAATTCTCTTATAATATATCCAGTTATCGATCTTACAATTTTATTTATTCTAAATTAACATCTAAATGATCGAAAATAATATTCAAGATGTACCTATGTGGTTTACTAGTTTAATAGCGAAATTAAATAATAGATTTATCTAGTGTGTCACATTAACAGTAAAATATTTATTTAGTTAATCATATTGAGTTAAAATAGTAATTTAAAAGTAAAATATAAGCTTCATTGGTAAGTAATAAATAATTTTATGCTTAATAAGCTTTTTTTCGCTCGGAATATTTGCAGAAGAATAATACTTTCATCCACTGTTCTGAAAAAACCGAGGAATTACCTGGTTACAAATGGACAAATTTATGAATGTCAAAACATTCTAAATTAAATTACGCATTCCTGTTTCGAGTTTTGTTTATTTGTCTTGTATGTGTTCTTTCTGTTCTACCTGTTTTTAAGGAAAATAATTTTAGTGTTCCTGTCATTAGTGTTGCCATGGAAAAAACTAAAATGTCAAGAAAATTGCTCTTTCTATATAAAGGAAAATTTCCCATCACGCTAAGCTGTGAAGGCATACACGCAAAATAACATGTTTCAACTAAATGTGTATTTTACTACATTCTTTATTTTGGCACAGACTTTCACTATAACACATCATGAATAATGAGAAACTTTGCCTTCACAGTGTACTATGGAAGAAAATTAATTTTGTTACTATATTATTTTTTACTTTTTTGCGAGCTCTAGTAGCCTTGGCCTATCCTCAGTATGCTCTGGCTTCAGTGCCTGGAACATTATGTATGCCTCCCCATTGTTCATTCTAATGACTTTGCTATTTTTTCCAGCAGATATTCCTTGGCCGTATTTCGTAATTCTCATCCTTGCTGCAATTAAAACACTTTCTCTGACATGATGCCAGGTAGAAGAGTTAAAACTTGCCATCCGTCCTTGTTGGCTTATTTTTATCTATGGCTTGGTTTTCATATCAAAAAAGCAAAAATTAGAAGCAGGTCTTTGCCGTTTGCTAAATGAGCAGTACGTTTACCTTAAAATTACGAATGAAGTAAACAACCCCGCATTTTTTTTATTATTCAATTAATTTGTATTTTTTTTCTTTTTAACTGTAAGCTTGTAAATTTTTAGCTTTATGTTTGTAAAAACACAATTCTTCAAGATAAAAAAAGTTATTATATACCAAAAGTGTCACACCTTGCCCCTGGTCTCAAAATTTATATACTTACCGTGCACATTATAAAAGAAATTCCTTTAATATATTCATTGAATGACGGTGCATGTAACATGAAATATCTATAAATATCCAAAATATTGTGAATTCAAATTTAAGAAACACTTGCAAGGGAAATGTCTGAAGACAAAGTAAAAGAAAAAAGTCGAAAACATATCATATTTCACGTAAAATACAGACATTGTTTAAAATAAGTATATTTGTTAAAAGATTTTTACAAAAACACTCGATGATGCTGTAAATAGTTTGGACAAAATTTATTTTCTCAGAAAGTATGGGGGAATCAGTTTTCCACACATTATTTAAAATAATGTATAAAAATAATAATAAAAATACTTCATTAGGGTCGAATATATACACAAATGGAAATATAAGTTATAAACTTAATTTATTCAGTTTTTTAAAGAGAATATTGAGTTTATTACTCATAGTGTAGTTTTACTCCCAATTTTATCGTATAAAATTGTGAATTTTGACGAAAATTGACAATTTTTTTTATTTTATGTAACAGACCATCTTATTAGCTTTATAAAAATACCAAGTTTGTTATTTTCTATTCACTAGAACAAAAACTACAAGTATTTTAGTAAAAGCAGTTGCCACTACTTTAAGCAAGATGTCATGCTTTTAAATGCGATTTAATCGAAATGTGTTTCGAAAATGCTCAAACGTAGACAGAGATTGCTCAAAAAGTTTTGAAAATAATTTTAACTGGAATTTTTTGTGTCCTTTCTGTTTAAAAGTAGAAGTGTTTTAACTTTCAGATTTATCAATCACTGTATTATTTCAAAATTTACAGTCCCTTATGTGAATATAATCACTGTTTTTTAAGCAATTTCATATAATAACTAATATAAAGTGCTCTAGTTTTTATAATAATTAAAATATGTCTTATCCTGAAGGTTATTTAAAATATGAATGGCAAAGCAACACACACATCAAAATTGAAAATTTGTTCATAAAGTTTTTGTACAGAATGGGCTCCGTTTATTTAATCTTTTGTTTTTCCCAATTTTTTCCCAATTTAGTAATAATAATTTCTTTTCCTCTTCTTAATTATAGCATATTTTTCTTGAAATGTGCTAAATAAAATCTAAAAACCACAAAAAAAAAAAAAAAAAAAAAAAAAAAAATTAATTTTTTTTAAAATTTTTTTAAGGATATTTTTGGGTGTATAAATTTTATGGGGGGGGGGGGGTATTGTTTGAAAAATTAGGGAAAAAGTGGTGG
>BMAV01007824.1:331520-370980 GCA_019973955.1 Trichonephila inaurata madagascariensis
AGATGCACAAATTAGGGTACAATTCTTGATCTCTGTATGTGTTGAAAAATAAAATCACAATTTCTTTGCTTGGTTATGAATGAACGAGGGAGTGTTTAATAACGTTGCAATGTAAAACAACACGAGGGCTCTATTGGCGACGGATCTCGTAATTTTAAACTCGCTCTGGTAATGAGAACGACATTTGATGGCATCCCTCTCCAAACTACCACACCACATTCAGGAGGACTTAAAGCTTCCACTGATTTAACGTGGATCCTTCACACCGCGGGTCGTTAGGAAAGAGGGGTGCCAGCTAAGGTGTCGTCCTCGTCACTTGACCATGGTTCAAAATTACGAGGTCCGTCGCCAAAAGCTCTCGAGTAGCTGAACAGTGAGCCGTTTATATTCACTCACTCACTCACTCACTCACACGGCGAGTCTTTAGTGGCTCTAGAGTTCGAACTCCTGAAACGCCGGCCACCAGGTTGTGACCATAGCTATTAGGTTATCGCTGCTACGCTTGGTTATGAGAAAAAAAAAATCAATATGCATTGGAATTTTGCAATTAACAGGTATATACGTAGTTGGAAAAGGAAACCAATTAGCAATTTTGATAAATCAAAACGAAACATGTCTTAAGATTTTAATATTGAGATTTTTCGTGGAATTTATGGATCCAAATAAGAAAATATTTTGAGATGATTTCTTATTGAATGTTTTCTCTTAGCTTTATAACTCAAAAACATACTGTTATCTCCTGAAATAAAATATTTTTCTCGTTATCATTTTTATCGCTTTAAAGTATTCTAAAAAATTATTATTACCTTCTATTCTTAAGATTTCAGATTTATTTTGTGTGAATTAAGTAATTTAAATTATTTGCTTAAAACACGAAGTAAAAAACGTGGAATGTAATGAATATTTACGACTGTTTGACTTCTTATTTAGTTTTAGATTTTTTTTATTTACAGCTTTATGATAAAAAAATAAATAATAAACTTGCTTTTGCTTACTTAAAGACAAACCTTATCAATACAAGATGATAACAGCAGGATGAGAAAATCAGTAAGATGATAAACACCTGGTTTCAACTTATTAGTTTTTCGACCAGTTTCTTTTTAGTGACAGATTGACTAGGACTTGAATGATTGTTGATCCAAGTATTCGACAGGCTTCTCTGTTTTTTTTTCCCCTTGTCCTTCGAATTTAGGCCAATTTCCCTCGGATAGGTCTTCAGGAAATTATCCTTCTTCCTCCCTCAATTTCCCTTCGGGGTTCTTTTCTTTGGCACTAACTCCGGATGTCGCCGGTTTGATGGAAATTCAGACAGTGAGCTAACCTCCACACCTCCCAAGAAAACTGACTTGTGATTTATCAGGACTTAAGTATAGATGATACATGAATCATTCTTTGACTCATGTACTCTATAAGTGTTAATCAAATCGCATTTAGTTTTGTTTTTTTTTCGAGAACAGGCATCTCAATCTGCATTTGAAAATGGAGAAAATTTTTATATTTTTTTTTTATTTGTTCTATTTCTAATGGAGCTGCGGATTGGCGTTTTACCATTGCAGACTTAGTACATTCCCCGGAGCTGGTATCTCTTTTTAGTGCGGCACCATATAGGTGATGCACTAATCGTGGCAAATAATTTTCTTCCCCAGAGGGAGAAACATTAGACAAGGGAAAAAATAACTGTTGTAAAATTTCGATAATACGGTCCACCTTTTTATTGATGGAAAGTATTTGAAATTTAGGCAATGGGGGGGGGGGCGGGCATTTGTGATAAAAGATATTTATTATTGGAAACTATTTTCGTAAAGTTTGGAGTGCGTGAGAGAGTTTTTTCGAGGGCTATTGACGACGGACCTCATAATTTCGAATTTTGGTCAAGTGACGAAGACGACTCTTGAGTTGGCATCCCCCTCTTTTAATTTCCACACCACCTGGAGGACATTGAGCCTCTACAAATTTAACGCGCATCGCCAACCTCTACACGGTGCGTCTTTAGAGGCACCAGGACTCGGAATACACGACACGCAGGCCACGAATTCAGGATCCTAACCACTAGGATACCGTGGCCTCTATAAAGTTTGGAAAACGAATAGTAGAATAAGAATTGTGTGACATAAAATAATAATGACTAAAATACTGAAACAAAAGCGTTTGGTTTTTAGATATTATTCAGTGTTCGTATTCTGAACCACTTTTTTTAGATTGGCTATACAGTTGTAAGATCTGCGTATCATTTTTTTTTTTTTCGTATCTTGATTCATTCAACTGTATAACCACGATATCATATACGAAATGTACTTGAGCTTTAATGTCCGTGCTTTGCATGCTATCGAAGTTTAAAAAATGAGTTTCTTGATAGTGTTTCAAAATAACGATGTTTGTCGCTATGGCAACGCAAAATCAAATCGTTTCTTATTTTTCAATGAGTCGTACTTCTAAAAATGAGTACAGTATTGCTCCTTTTATGTTTTTTCTTCTTTTTCTAAATGCTTGCTTGCATTTATATTAGGATTTATGATAACTCACGAAATATTAATCAGCCAGACATGGTTTAAAATTTTAGAGCTGGAATTCTCATATATACAGGACTATCGCTATGAAGTTGGAAGAAAATGACCAAGTCATCTTACGTTTCGTATAAGTGTAAAAGAAATATTGAAACCGGTTCTAAAGTGTCGAGTAATGTCAGATTACAGTTCGCAAAACGCGTGGGGAATCGAAACATTACGTGTTGCAATTTTTAGTTTCCGACTTTAAAACTGAATAACGAAAACAAGTTTGTTTGTTTCTTATTTGCTTGGTTTTAACGTTTCAGTTGCTGTAGCAACGCTGTAACCCTCAGAAGCGAATCTCGTGTATCGTTATAACAAATATAACAACGTATTAATTAAGTTATTTTAATAAACTGAATAGTCATTTGATGTCGTAAACCTGTTTACAGTATCATTCGAGAAAGAGTAATTTTAATAAATTTGATTTCGATGCACATTGCATTTTAGTTTTGCTAAGTAGCTTTAAAATATGATTTAAAAGATAAAAATGTGTATCTTGTTACATGTCAGGCATGTCAAACTCGTATCATATTACGGGCCGCAAGTTCCATTTTATATGAAGTTGAGGGTCGCATGTTTTAAATGTAAAAAATAAATTAATAAATATATTCGAAATAAATATACGCATTTTGTTTAATAATAGCAAAAAAAAAACTGAGTGAATTCTACCTATTTTATTTTTATCCTGCTTGTTTGTTATTTTATTATATATTATTGTGTGTCGATATATTGGGCCATCCGCAAAAAGGTACGTCGCGGGCCGCAAGTTTGACATCCCTGTTATAAAACATTGCTTTTGTGGCATAAGAATTTTCTTTAAGGTATCTGACTAAGTTAAAAACTTGAATTTTGGAGAAAATACGGATTTTTTTTTCAATATTTATCCCATAAAATACAATCTTATAGCTTTCTCTAAAGCTGCTTTTTCTTTTAAAACTACCAAAAGTAGAAATAGAATTATAAGCGTTTACTGTTAGGCGATTTGAAAAATAAATAAATAAGCGGAGGCTGCTATTTTGAAACCAAAAGTTGTTTTCTCATAAACATGTATTTCTTTTTTTCTGTTTTTAAAAATATTTACCGCTGATATTTAAGAAAACTTAAAGAACGTATTAAGATACGTTTGGAAAAAGCTGGCTTAATTTATACTTTTACATTTGTTTTCCTTTGTAGTTTTTGAGTACCATTTTCTGAAAAACTATTTTTGAAAAAATTACAATTCTTAAAGTTTTATAACCCCCAAAAAATTGTTCATATGTTTTATAAAGTTCTGTAGAAATGTTTTGATATTGTCATTCAGTGTGTGTATGTGCCTGAATTAGGATTTTTGAAATATAGATTTTAAAAGTGAATTTATTCATAATTTAATGTATTCGGAGAATTGATTGATTGAATATTAACGTCGCACTGTTTAGCTACACGAGGGCTTTTGGCGACGGACCACGTAATTTTGAACCATGGTCAAGTGACGTGGACGTCACCTGAGCTGGCACCCCCCTCTCCTAACTACCACACCAACGGGAGGACGTTTCAGCTCTCGACAGATTTAACGTGCATCGCTGCCCTACACGGCGGGTCTTCAGTGGTACTGGGCTCGAACTCGTGACAAGGCAAGCCACGGTCCGTTACCTATACCACTCGGCTACCGCGGCCACATGTATTCGGAGAAGAGAAATTGTAACAGAAAATTCCGTTTATTATTTAGATTGAGGATAACTTTGAAAATAATGTAAAGTTTTCAAAAATCTCAGTTCTGGCTATGAAGAGAAGTCTTAGCTATATATAAGCAAAATGTTGTTATAGAAGCTCTTTTCATACAAGAATATTTTGAAAAGATGTTATCGTTTCTTCGTTTTTTGCCAAAAAAGTTTCACTTAAAAAAAATCTATCGTTATATTATTTTCAAAGAAATTTTATATGTATATTCTCAGATCACACTAAATAAAAAAAAAAAATATTCTTTTATAAGCGTTTTTAAAATCGGGATTTTAAACGTGGTCGGATACCTTAAATAAATGAATACTTAATGCTAGAAAAATAATTAACAAAAAGCTTTAATTTTTATTTTCTTAAATTAATAGTGTTTTACAGTAAAAATCTCAGCTTTGCTGTGATTGAAGAACGTGCTCGTTTACTTGTCTGATATATGTTATGTATTAAACATGAAATTTCGCTAATGTGTATTCTGAAATGCACATTGGAGTATTTTTTTTTTTTTTTTCTTATTCTTTTTTTTTTTTTGTTCAAATAAATTTATAATTTAATACATAAATTGAGTTCTTATATGGGTAATTGAGCAAGTAATGATTGTGAAGTCTCTCTGTTTTAGGAACATAATTTATATGGTAGATACATGCTTTGAAAAATCTTGTAAACTGAAACCGTTTTAAAAAAATTCAGTATGTTCTTTACGAAAAACAATAAAAACAGTGTTCCTTGCACAAATTAGTTCCTTACTAATAAAAATAATTCAAACAAAAATAATTTTCATAATAACTACAACTTCAAAAAAAAAAAAAAAAAGACAGAAATAAAAATTGACTTTTATTCTTTCTCAAAATTTTGAAAAGCAGGAATCTCCTTTGGTTATGTAGGTGTGACATCCCTACTCGACTCACTAGATGAAAATTTATGAACATTTCTTATAGATCCTCGTCACTTAACCGTGATTTAGATTTACGAGATTCGTTGCCAATAACCATTGTTTTACTTAAAAGAAAAATAATGACCCTGATAAACAATCAATCACTCAATCATATGTACTATTTCACCTATTGAAATGTTGATTACATTTTCCATTGATGTGAAATGTGTGATTGATCAGCATTTGCTTATTTTTTGCATTCTTATTAGTTGCTTAATACTGACTAAGTGCATTTTGTATTGTTTTTTGTAACTTAGATGAATATAAGTGTTTTTTTTTCTTCTAAAAAATAAGTTTGTAATTTTCTGCATAGTCAGTCTTTCAGCTATTATTCATTAAAATGGTATTCATTTAATTTGTAAATGTTATGAAGAAAAACAATGAAACTTTTCCCTTCCCTTCATTTTTTTTGTTTGCCTCTTTAAAAACCCTACAAATTAAATATTTTGCGAATCGAGAGATAGGTGTATTTATAATGTGCAATACAATGGGATCTCTTATGTAGCATATTTTATAAAAATCTCTGCTGATCTCTTGCTATGATTAAGAGCAATTTTTTTTTTTGCTTAGAAAATTCGATATCTCATTACACCCGATAAATACGTAATTCAAAATGTTAGAATCAAGAGGCTCACTTTTAATATTGGATATCTTTGTGTTGTCTGTACGTAACCATAGATATGGGTGTTTTGTATCTTGAAAAACACAGTTTTGAAAACATTTGTTGATGCCTTTTATATTCCATTAAAAAACCCTCTATAGTTGGTTATAGTTACTCTCTCTAAACTGGAGTTTTTAGGATACCTTTCACGTCAATTATCATGCACTACTATTGAACGGGAGCTATTCATTATGAATATTTAGCGTGCAAAGAAAAAAATCACTATTGAGAATGAAGTTAAAACATTTTTCCTTTCTCTTGTGCATGAATGCAGATAAAGTTTTGCATGTGTATTGTTTCGTTTGTTGCTTTCCTTTTTATGTATTGCGTTTTAAAAAAGCCCTCACCTGGGTAGAATAAACAAATCGATAAATTAAAATGAGGTTACGGACATTTTGAATATATCAAATATACTTTTTTTCTGTTTGAAATTTTTTTTTTTATCGATGTGTTGTCAAAAAAACAGGGAATGAAAAAAATTGAATTGTAATAATATGCTTCAAAAATTTTTTAGATCATAATTGGAGAAGTTGTAAATAAGTTTTAACTTTTTATCACCTGTATTTTGTAATTATTAGATCATCAAAACTTTCCTCGATATCTACATGTTATTTTTTTATATCTACCGTAAATTGCGTGTATTTTCGAGTAGAAATTTTAGAATCCTATTTTTATTTGTATAACCTTTTTTTCTATATTCTGCGCGTGATATTAAGTAATTGCTTATTGTTGGATTTGGTTAATGGATTGTGGTTAAATAATGTAATAAATTACTTTAAAAATGTAGATTTTTTAACAGTAGTCCCTTTATATAAAAGTTATAGTTGAAATATAATAACTTTATAGGTGAAGTATTGTATACGTAAATTTTTAGTTTTTTGTATTCGGTATCTCGTTCATAATATTGTTTATATTTAATGAAATGAAAAACACCTTAAGAAGTAATTTTATCGGTATGTAGATATTCTTTTGATTTTTATTAACTTTCCCAGTATTTTTTATTTAAAAACAATTTTTCTGTTAAAATATATATGTTTTTTTATTTAGAAAGCTGTGTTTTTTTTAATATTCAGTATTTACAAGGTATTTTGTATGATCAGTAAATAATGTTATGTATGCAATTATTAACATATTAATACTTCCTTTTAAAAACATTTCTATCATTATTTGTAACATTCTTTTTTAATATATGTATCGTAATTTTCTTACTTATGCATTTTTTTAAACTAAATAATAAAGCTTTGAGATTAATTTAAAGATTGCAATTTCGATCACTTATTTATTTTCATGGGTTTTGACAAGTTCCAAAAATTAAAAACTGAAATGCTCAGAAAAACAATGACGCGTGATTTTCCAGAAACTCCTATTACCTTCCCTTACAAACTAAACGCAGAACTAAATCAAGAATCGAAATTTCAAATATTTAAATGCAAAACACGCCTATTACTTTTAATATTTCTCTCTTCCTCCTCCTCCTCCTTTTCCAAAAATCCTTTCAGCGCTGCGTCGTTAATCCCCGCAAAATGTCTCCTCAATGCGCACATCCCGGAGAACCGCCAAAAAACACAATGTCTGAATGTGTATCAGAGGAATGTAAGGTGAGGGTTCTATTTTTAGAAACCCCGGATCCTGCGCCGTGGAAGGGTTGCCTGGCTGGGACTCGGGTCGATTGAACACGTGATTCGCATAATTTTAAAGGATTAAATTCGCCCTCTTGTCTGCGGTTCCCCGCGCAAATCTCCCTCGAGATGCCCCCCCTTTTATGTTTTGTTTTGCACCCCCTTCCCTCCTTTTCATTTTCTTTTGAACATCTTACAGTTGTTTTTTTTTTTAATTTTTGTTGTTTCCGCCGAAACTTAAATTGGGTCTTCGGATGTGTGTTAAAATGTTTTGATAATGTTTCATTTTTCTATCTTTTTTGACATTAAATATTCAGTTCTTCGAAGCCGGAATGACGTAGGAGGGAGGTGTTTTTTTGCTTAAGTGGGAGATTAAGTTATTAAAAACTACGAGTGGGTTGTGATTATCTGTTAAATTGGTGCGCGTACATGTTTTTTTTTCTTTGAAAAAATTGATTGGTGCTCGAAGAAAATTTTTAACAAATGTTTCAATAAAATCATCGTCCAATATGTTGCATTTCTGTTATTTAAAACATCTTTCAGTCTTTTTCTTCTCTTATATTACAGTAATAAGAAACTTAAGAAATCTTTAAATATCTCATCAAAAATATAGATTTTAGACAGTTTCTTAAGTATACATTTTCAAAACATTTCATGGAATTAACTTTTAAATTCTTTTGCTGATTCAAGGATCAGTCTATTTTTCTAAATGATTAATTGAAATGATTTTTAAAATAATAATAATAATGTTCTAATGATCTAGAAATAGTATATATTCTTTATTATCTTTGTTTCATTTTTAGATATGAATGGGCTAAATTTATGATGGTCACATGATAAATGCAATCACGTGTGTTCTCCATTGAATTCAAAGCTGACATTTTTCTTGTTCTTGTTCTATTAATAAAACTTAGATTAAAAAAAAAAAAAAATCAAAGTTGATAATTGGGTAAAGGTGTTCAAGTATTAAGATTCATCAAAAAGCTTTTAGAATTAAAAGAAGTCGTATATATTAAAATGTACTTTAAAGTCAAGTGAATTTTGCTTACCTACTTGCGTTTGTATTGTTGACTATTGTTAACAATTGTGTATAGTTTTTAAAAGAAAGTTTACGCGGTAAGTGTAAGTTGGCAGCAGCGAAGCGCATGATTTGATTGACTGGGAACACATATTTGCATTTATCAAATGATTAAGACGTTACATGAATTGTTGTTACTTATGCCACCTGATCGACAGCAACAGGCCCACGAAATTCATCACGACAAGGGGTTAGATTTATGCCTGTCGTTAGCCGTATCTTAGAGCACCTTACAGTGTTAATTAGCTCGGTTTCGCCCCGATCCTGGGGTGGACAGGGTCCCCCACCTCTCTTCACGTATCTCCAACCTAACGAGAGGACTTGCTGCTCGACGGCTATTTAGAGTACCCCCATGCCGCAAAGGCACTATGCATTTACAAATATCCATTCCATCTCTGGGATTCAAACCCAGGCCCTACAGCTCAGCAGTCAATGTCATTAACCATTATACCGGATGGGCGGCACATGAATTTGTGAACTTATTGCCTGGGAACACGTATTAGAGATTATCTTGTGACTGTGATGTCACTTGAATTTAGCCCATTCCAGAGTGATTTTTAAACTACATTTCGTGTTTCAAATAGTATGTATAAATGTGTATTTTTCACGTATGACACTTTTTTGGTTAATTTTTTAATAAAAGATGGCATGCATCAATTAATGACAAATGCGTTTTTTAAAGTGTTAGATATTTGTTTCTTCTGTTCTTACAAATTGCATCATCACTGTTTTTTCGTAGCAAATACTTTTAAATACGTGTCTTTTTCTTGTTGTATCCGCATCTTTTTTAGGATTGCAAATCTGATAGCGTTATTAAGAATCTCACATGTAATGTTTAATAGAAGTTTTTTTAAAATTTAATATGAGCTGGGTATATTTTATTTATTTTCATTTACATTTTTGATGGAATCCTTTATTTTATCTGTACTTTTTGCAATTCTACGTTGCTTGCAAATTTTTTGTGTGTGTGGTCAAAGAAATTATTTATACTTCCATCATTTTTTTTTTTTTGCACTGTTTTCTATAGTAAAGGTACCCTTATGAAAATGATTATGTCTATATATCCATCACATGTGTCAACAGTTATTTCTCTACAACTGTATTGCAGCTATTCTTAAAATATTCTGTTGCTTTATTGAAATAATTTGAATACTTAAAGTGTCTTTTTGGATTAAAGGAATTCTATTTAATGTACACAACTTTCTTAGTAAATTCTTTTTATTTATAATAATTGAAAAACAAATAACTTTTTCGCATAATATGATGTTAAAAATAAACTTAGTATTTTCTTTTTAGTAAGAATGTAATATTTTATTTGGAATTAAATGGGATTATTTAGTTCATGACTGTTTGCTAATAAGATAAATTGTGTGTGATGTTGTAACAATAGAAATTTTTGATCATATGGGCTAAATTCAAGATGATCACATGATAAATGCTATCACGTATTCTCCTTTAAATTCAGAACTGACTTTAGACTTAATTTAGATAAAATTTCAAATTTGTTAATTTTGTAAAGATGTTCAAGTATATATTAAGATTTTTCAAAATTAAAAAAAAAAATCTTAGACTATACTTGCAGTTTTAAATGAACTGCATTTTATTTACTTATATGCGTTATTATTTCTGACAAGTATGGGCTTAAAAGAAAGTTTTTGTAAAAAGCAAAAATTGGCAACAGCGAAGCGCATGAGCTGATTGGCTAGAAACATGTGATTGTGGTTGTCATGTGATTATGACGTCACATGAATTCAGCCCATTGAGTTAATGCAGCTAAAACCTGTAATCGATTATCAAATTAATCGATATTTTGAAATGCGTTTTATTTCACTTCGCTTTATACGAGTAATTATGTTGGAATCGGACAAATATCGCTTGCTTTTATAAGTCTTTAATTATTACTAAAATATTGTACTGCAATTATATATTACTAAAATATTATACTGCAATTGTATTGCTAAAATATTATGCTTAGGTTAATTATATCTCTTAATAGTGCTTATTATACTGTTATTATGAATATTAATTATAATTTTTTTTGTTGTAGGATCGGCAGATAACAAGCAATTTAAGTAGCCCACTCGACAACCTACGGCTTCCTTTGGAGCAGCAACTGATGGATATCATGCGAACTACAATGGATGGCCAAGATCATTACAAAGGTCTGTTGCTTTCTTTCAATCTCCGCTGATCTGCGATTTTTATCATGTCCTTTTAAGACACACACGCAAAAAGTTGTTTTAACAGCAGATAAAAAAGATTGATTATACAGACTTTATTTAAACCAGCTCAGCTTGGAAAAATATTGATGACATTTTAATTTGCTATACTTTTTTTACGAATAGCTAACCCGAAAAGACGAGCTCCTCGTTAAAATGTTTTTTCTTTTGCTTTTTTTAAAGTAAAAAGCCGTTTGCTGTATTCCTGTTTACTCAGCCGCATTCTCTCACACACTCACTTCGTTTAGGGGAATTCAGGACGATTTTTTTTCCATTCTTTTTTTACTGAGAAAAGTACCTGCTCGGGAGTTGAATTTCTCTGTTTTTCGACCCTAGAACAGTAACTTATTTTTCTATGAAGATTCAATTACCGAAAATCTATTATTTATTATTTAAATTTCACTATAAAAAAAGTAATGATTTATTATATTTAAATGCTTGTAATTCACACTCAAACAAGTCTTTTTTAGTACGCTGTGGAGTTTAATTCTGTTTTTAAATTTTTAAAGCAAAGCCTATAAAAAATATATGAAATTAGTAATTTAACTCTGGTATTATATTGCTTTTTATTTTCATTTGAACTCATGGTATTTATAATGAAACTTGAGGCGTCAGCTAATACAAATAAAAGTAATTTTTTCCGCAATACTATGGTATTCATTGTTTAATTTCTGCATTTATTTTAATTTGTGATGAATTTATAACAAAATAATTTGGAGTTACTAATTTGTGACAATAGTTCCTTGTTTTTAACATCTTTTTCCGGAACCTTTCACTTATAAACCTGTTTCTGCCTGCATTAACATTTCCTTTATTTATGATTATGTACATAAATTGATATAATTGCCAAATGTCAGAAAAAATTTTTAATCACAAAAGAATAAGTGCACATATGCATTGTTATATAGAAAAGCAATTATCAATATTTGCCTTTTATGATGCTTCTTCTCCTGATGGCTTTCCACCTTTTTTTTTTTTTGCTGGTAATGCATATGTTATGTATCAGATCTTTCTTTGGGAAATCGTGCTTTGGAGGGGATTCGAATCACTGCTCTCTAGGACTGTAGCATTGCCAATCTTCTCGCCAAGTTACCAAGAGGCACTCGGTCCATTTTAAATATTTGACAACCAGTAGATGGACTCTTTGCATTCTCTCCTTTTTGGGTGGGGACTTGGATCCCTGCCAAGAACCCCCTTATCATCCATCATTCACGAGCTGACGATCATTGCCTTTCTCTACCAAAAAAAAAGTCGTTTCGATTCCACGGAGTAACTTTGTGCCACGGTGGAGCTTCGAACTTGTAGCGATACACGCCGAAAAAAAGGCAACAATGTTACCGAACATTTAGATAAGATGGATCCTCCTGATGCATTCATTTTTATGCTTGTGCAGTTCTGTTTGCTGAAAAGATCTGGTGAGATATTTGATAGTGCCCTTGGCTTAAATTGTAGCTCCGAGATTCAGTTTCGGGTTGAGCAACAAGCAAAGGAGTTGTAATGATTACACAAAGTGAGTTGGAGTGGGTACAATCTTTACTTTTGGTTCTCTCTTTTCCCTTTCAAACAAATAAAAAAGTATTGGTTAAACAAACTTTATCGCATGAAAGCATGGAGTAAGAGACTGGGCCAAAAAAAAAAAATTGTAGTTTTGGATCACTTTTATTAGTAACTTTCTTTATAGACTTTGAAATTTTATTGGAGTTAAAAAAAATTTATTTATTTTTCACGTGTTCTGTACAGAACATAAAAACGAATTTGCTTCATGTTACTGTCATAAAAATTTAATATGTCCTCAAGATATATAACAATTCCACGTATGTTTACCGATGTAGTATGTAATAATTCTCGTAAATTTTCTTATGGGGGATTTTAATTCATAATGATCTTCAGCCCTTCAAGACTTCACATGATAATTAATTTCTAGTTTACCCGCCTAACGGGAAATAACAATAACCTTGTCTTCCCAAAACTAAAACCTCATCGTTTTTAAAACAGGATGATGCAATTTTGCCATCACCCGTGTATATGAACCAATCAGAAAAGCCTTTACTGGAAACCATATGATTTTAATAGCTTCCGGTTGACGATGGCTTTAAATAGACGAGATCTCGGGAAAGAACAAATGCTGCTTTTGTGAACGTCTTGTAAACCGTACGTGTTAATGTCTTGCTTTGTATGTGTGTCTGTTTTTTACGTAATTAAATAAATGTGGATTTAAAAGTATTAAGCCTACTCATTCCTCGACAACAAACAAATTAATTGATTCCATCGAACAAAACGCATTAATTCATATCCGATACACTACATGTATTTTACTGAAACATATATATTACAGAAGTTTATATATATTCAGCATATCGTATTTTCTACAGCTAAGAATTTTTTTTTTACTATAGTTAACAGTGAATTTAATTTGTAATATATTTCTTTCACTTTAGCAAGATATTTTGTTTTAGAAATCAATTTTGATTTTTTTTTCAATAGAAGAGTTCATTTTAAATTAGATACCTTATATTTTAAAATCTGATTTCTAAATAATAAATACTGTGAAAGTGTTAAATTATATGCTTAATGCATTTTAATGATAACGGCCGATCAAAATTAAAATCACTTAAATAATTAAAACCAAAATGAAATTTACTTGTATTACTTAATTTACTTATATCAGTCTTAGAAAAAGTAATAAAGAGGAATTTAGCTTCAATTTTTTTTAATTTCTTAATACTCAATGGCTACTAAATATGGGGCATACACTACATTCTAATACTACACCGAATCTGGAACTATGGAAAGTCAGTCAATACTTCAAGTATCACGCATTGTAGCAAGGGTAAACACTGCCTGTCTTTTGTTGTCCCCTGCATTCACCTGCACGACCCAACACTTGACTCCTCAGCTGCGGCCTGGTGATCAGCCCCCTGATTCCAGAGGGAGGGATCTTGAGTGGCTTTCCACTTGCCGTTGCACTTGTTCCTATAGCAACGGTTTCCTGTTTGAGCGAGCACTGGACCAGCTGTCTTGCCTTTGCCGTGTCGCTGCATAGATGCGCTGGCTCTCGCTTCTGCATCGATCCAGCTTTCCCTTCGCTGGAAACTGATATTGAATTAAAGCCGGGGCGAATTTTTACGGCCATTTTTATTTAATTAGCCCTTCCGGTCATTATCGGATTATTTTTATGAGTTATCGGATTAGCGAAATGAGTGGTAGTTAAGAGAAAATGGTACTTTCTCGGGAAAGTTAGTTATGCTATTTGCATAGGTGGTTCTTCTTTCATGAAGCTTGTATTTGGAAATATTAATTAGTAGCTGGTATTTTATTAGAGCCTGTTCAAGCCTTTTAAGGCCATTTGTTCTTCTGAAAAGTTATTATTATCTTATTAAAGATGAAGTGTTTCTGCTTTATTGTAAAGGCTTCTGTTTTATTATATTTTCATGATTCACTTTGACAAGATATTCCGCTACTACAGTAAAATGCAAGAAATATAGATCTTTTAATTCTTTTGGAAGGTGTTAACAGTTTATTAAATGAATTATTGTTCTTTACGTATTTTATTAAATTATGGATACATTCTGTTTCCTCCCACAGTTTTACTTAAAAATTCTTTCTTATTGACTTATAATTATGTCGAAATATATCATTGTATCAGATTAAAATTGTATGTTCATATATGTGTAATGTTCATTTCTGTATAAATTATTTTAAATTAATTTAAGAATAAGTTAAAATGTTATGTATTGCTTTTATCAATTGAATCATGGAGGTTATTATAAAGATACAGCTCTCAATATAGAAGTTAATTTTGAATCATGTAAAAGGACATGTTTTATTTGAAACACTCATTAATTCGTGTGAGAACTGTCAAAACTTCTAAGGAAAAGTACTTTTTTTCCTTCTTGATAAAAATAAAACTAGCGTCAAAATCACCATTGTTTCAGCGTGTTACAATTTCATCGTGAGCGAAACACAATGTAATTTTTTTCTTGCTCTCAGCCAGTATAAAAACACCGTAACCAGTAAAATACTTTTATGCGAAAAAATACTTTTTACTGTTATACAATTCTTTCGAATAATATATTTACGAGATGTAATTTTTTTATTTCACTTCTTGAACGGCACGCGATATCGTACTTAGGACCTCTTAAGAAACCATCACACGTGAACAGCACATCCGAAGTATACCAAAACTTGGCCAACGCTGATCTATGTACTGAAATATTTAATTGTATATGGTTAGATTTTTCCCCCTCTTCTTTTGGTAACTAGCCATGGCCAAACCTAGAAACATTGGACGTGATATGAAAGGAAATTCTTAAGAATTTCCATATGTTTTTGGCACTGCTGGAGAATTGAATTTTCAGATATTATGTGATGTCCATGCATGCCCCAAAATCGATGAGACCCAAAGTAGTAAGCCATTCGCTGCTGAACATATTTCGTGGCAGGACTGCCAACTTTTGACAGCACGCCAGACTGTTTGGGGGCCCCTAGGGAAATAATCTAATAGTTTTCGGAGTAGAGTTCAGAAAATCGCGAAAACGTGTCCGAATCAATTTTCTCCGTGTTTTCGTTCCCATTACACGATACGTGGACGGTCTATATTTAAGTAACCTTAAAATGTGTGTGCTGAAGGGCGAATTCAAGGCCCCCTTGTTATTAGCTCCATGTGGATGTCTCGATTAGTTTTTAATGTGGATGAAATATGAGCACGTTTGTTGGAGAGATAGTTATTTTTTTGGCAATTTAGTGAGATTTTTTTTTCCTGACAAAAATATACGGTGTTATTTAATACAATTTCGCAAAATATTATGAGAAAAAATATAATTTTTTTGTCAGTTTGTTATGCATTAGAGATTGGTTTTACTTTATTGTTTTTTTAATCAAAAGTTAACAGAATTTTTTATTTTATTACCCAAGTAATTCTTTGAACATTTTGCCAACAAATATTTTTTAATTTTTTAATATTGACGTAAAAGTTTTATAAGCAGAGAGTCTGCTGAGATGCAAAAAAGTTAAAAAAAAAAATGTTTTTTTTTTTTCATAAATATGAAAGTAAAATATATTTTCACTCTTTACTGCTCTAAATTAGTATAGAATATAATTGATTTTGGAGAAAAGGAAGCCATTTTTGAGCATTATAGTTATTTACGTATATGCTTTATGAAATTTCCTTTGTATTATTTGAATGAATAATGAAGAACATGTTTTATTTAAGTGATATTTTGGAGTTTTTTCCTTAGAAATTATATATATATATATATTTCATACATTGAAGAATAGATTCATATTTTCTCTCATTTGCTTTTAATTCTATTTGAAATATATTCTATATTGAATACATAACTTTTTAAAGAAAATTGATTCAATGAAAAGGGGATGAATTACTTGTAGTTGAAATTATTTTTTGTATTGTCCTTTAAAAATTATGTTTAAAAATACAGTATTGTAATTTATTATACTTGGTTACAGTGTTGTAATAAGCAAATTCGCTACTCCAGCTTGTCTTAGTTGAAAATTTTAAATTCAATAATCATTCTAAGGATTTGAACAAAGTTATCAATATGTGGAAGTTTATTTTGTTGTTACCATAAATGTTGCACTTCTTCGCATTGTCTTAGGAAATGTATCAAATTTACATAATCAATAAATGCAATAAAATCACTTATTATTAAATTCAATTCATAATTTACTATTTTTCTTATTGCTTATTTTCTGGGGGTAAAAAAATAAGAGAACTGAATATATCTTTTTAAGTAAATTATTTGAATCATATCAAATGCGTGGTATTGTATTTCTAATTTGAATTTTTAACTTAGACTGAAAATATTTTATACTACTCAGTGCTTAATTTTTAACTGTATGATGAATCTAAAATTTTGAAAAACTCTTGTTAAAGAACTTCAAATCATTAAAATTACTGTGGCATGTCTCAGTATCAAAACATTAAGCAAGCAATTCGATGAAAAGTAAAGTAACGTTTCTAAAGGAAAACATCCATATTTAATATTAAATAGACTCCACTGATCAACTTTAAAAGTTAACCGGTGCTTTTTGTTACTGTTTAAATAATCATCATGCAGTTTATTTTGTGAATGCAGCATGTCGGAACGGTGGAGAAGGGTCTCTTTATGAAAGTAATGTGCAGAGAAAATTGTTAGTTAAAATCGCTTGTTTGGGCAAATTTTGATTGTATTTGTTGAGATTTTAAGTTATGTTAGCCAAAGGGGGAGATAAAACTTTTTTTGTATTTACATTAGTTAATTCATACTTTTACTCATATCGTTTAACGCATTTCAATTTTACTGTAATCAGTTTTAAAACTGTTGTTTAAATCTAATTTTAATAGTTAATATTTTAAATTTTTCGCTATCGTTGGGTATTTTAAAAAACATTCATCCTATCATTAATTACGAATAATTTTTCACCATTTCGTATTAATGCTCATTTCGTGTGGGCAGAGAGAGAATGTTGTATTTTATCTTTTCGATTGTTCAACCCAGTTGAACGACCCCTTCCCCTCTCAGTGGAGCTCCGCCTTGTTCCCCCTTCTCGTTTACTCACGTATCGTTCGCTCTCCCCCTCCCTTTTAAAGATTGGATGGTCTGTTGCCATAGCGAAACGCGCTAAATTAATCATATTCTCGTGACGTGAGTTTTGTGCGTAAACAATGCTAATTTCTGAACATTGTCTCTGAACCTCATTTACTACATGTTGGAGGGTGACCTATTCCATCAGCGATTTTTCCGTTTGGAATTGATTTCCAATGCTTCCATGCCGCCTTTCTCAACTACTGGCAATGGAAAAGATGATTTTTAATTCATTCATAGATTTGAATTAATAGGGTCATAAGATTTTTTCATTCGCTTATGTGAATAGAAAATAACCTTATGGATTCATTTTAAAATTAGGTATTGATAAAGAATAGATATATTGGTGTCAATATAGGTGGTGAAAGGGAAAAAAGTGTGCTCTTTATTCCTTTTGGCTGTATCTTTTGTTGTTAAAATGTTGTTTATATGTTCGTGTTTTGTATGTGAAGCGACATATTTAAAACGTACATTTGGAAACTGTTAATTGATGACGAATGTAGCAAAAAGAGGGCACTTTTTTAAAAAACTAGTATCATATTGTTTCTTTCTTAAGATAGTAATTTCCACTTTTTAGAATGAATATTGTGAAAAAAAGTCATTTTTCTTGACTAAATTCTTTGATTTCATATAGATGCGTTGCTTATTCTACCATTAATTTTTAGTTTTCTATTATAAAAGTTTTAAAAAGGGAAAAAAATTGTGCTTGTAATTTATGGTTGTGATGTTTTAATTTATTGATAAATGACGATTTAACTAAGAATTCATTCCTACGTTTATTAAAAATTTGGAGGTTCTAATTCAAAGTCAACTTGATGGTATCTGTAACATTCAAACCATTGCAATTATGGACATGGATAAATTTTGAGGTAAAGTAATGTGAAAACTCCCTTTGAATAAAAAAAAGTTTGACCTTCATTTTAGCATAGTAAATCTGCAATTTATGAAAATTTTGTTATTGATGTGATACTTTTGAATATGTTTTCTATCCCATCAAAACTATATGCAAATTGCCCATAACTGGATTTGTATAATTTATAACTGATCTGTTTCAAGCTGCTGAAGTTTCGAGGTCATTTTATCCCTTAATCTGTCAACCACTGCCAACTAATTGCAAGCAGCTTTGTATTTATGCATTTGCGATTCCTTGCGAAATGTTTTTATACGTGCATCTCTTAATTTTATCCACATATTTAGCGGCAGAGTCACTCAATCAGTTTTCGTGTGCCCGCGGTGTAACACTACTAACAACTCCAGTCATCAACAGTAGCAATCTTCCTTCTACGGTACACGCCCGACTGATTGAAGCGCTGCTAGATGTTTTTTATTGCGTTTTGTTTGTAATTTTGCTTCCACAACCACCGTTCGTTTTAATCTTTAATCCTCTCTGACCTGTTTATGGATAGCGGTGTGTCTTCTGTCGATATTCATGCATCGTTAACCGTAACACGTGACGTAATCATTGTCATGGCAACGACTGGTACCTACAGGCTAAATGCAGGCTGCCGATTCGACCCATTGAACAACGGAGCGTGCTAATGAGGGGAGCTGGCTTGTGGAAATGCTTTGAATATCGAATTTCTAATTAATGATGGGAAAGTCATTTTGATGTTCTCACTCTTTTTATTTCTCTCTCTGGCGAAAATTTTCATTTAAAAGCGTTTTGGCATTCTCTCTATGCTTGATGTGGATTTGGTGTACTTTAAATATACTTTATAGGAAAGGATTAGGATTTCTTAAATTTATAGCAGGAAACTTTGCATCTCGAATTTCTTTTGGTAAAAGAAATTCAACATGCAAAGAGCTTACTTTTACCTAAAGTAAGCTCTAAAAATGATAAGGAAATGATTGAAAAGAAAAGTTTACAAGTCGTAGTTAATGACTATCAAAAAGAAAAAAAAAGATAGAAATAGAGGACGATTCCCTTTGGAATACCCATAAAAAGATCTATATGTTACCCAACTAAATATTGAAATCTTATTTTATA
This sequence comes from Trichonephila inaurata madagascariensis, assembly GCA_019973955.1. Lineage (NCBI taxonomy): Eukaryota > Metazoa > Arthropoda > Arachnida > Araneae > Nephilidae > Trichonephila > Trichonephila inaurata. The sequence continues at coordinate 350,862 of BMAV01007824.1, forward strand.
ACAACAGATTTTAAATATGTGGCTTTTTCAATAACTTATTTTAATTTCTTTATAGGATGAATTCTTTTTTTTAAAAAAAATTTAACTGTGAATTTTATTAATCTTGTTCCTTTTGATAATTTGATTAAAAACTGATATTTATATAAGTAATATAAATAAAATTGATTTATTGTGAGCATAAATTTTATGAAATTAGCATAATCAGCATAGTTACTGCATTTTTATAGTTATAAATATTCAATTTATTACATAATTTTTTTGTATTCATTTTTACACAGAATATCTTACACACAATCTTATTGCATTTACTACAAACAGTTTATTTGGCATCGCACCTAACACAACATTCTAATCATAACCACGTTTGTTAGCGATGCTGATCAAGTTAAATGTCAGGACAGATGTCGGATCATTCATATATAATTTGGTACCGATTCATTGGTTTTCTTTTTGAAAGTTAAATTGGTACCACTTTGAAAATTCAGTTTAAAATTCCCACTTTTATTATAATTGTTTGACTTTACATGAGATAATTATATTTGATGAGCAGTCGACGGTAATTTAACACACACACGCACACACACATAAAATTGTTTATTACGCTGAATAAAACTTTACAAATAGAATATTTTTTTGTTTGTATTGAATTTTATATCACTGTGAATCCTTAATTTTACAAAAATATTAAACGAAAATGTCTTTAGTTATTTTATTTCTTGGGAAATTCAAATTATAAATTTTTGATGTAACTAGTTTTATTTTTTAGTATCAAGTGATAGGTTTTTGTTAAGATATAAGAATTTATTTTAAAATTTTCTCTTGCAATTAGATTAATCAAAATGCGTATTATTAGTATACATGTGTATGCAATTATACCATGCACAATTATTCAACAAATATGTAGATTTTTTTTTTTAAAACCGCGGGAAATCTATTATTTTCATAGTTGTCATTGTCTTAAAATTACGGTTTTGCTTTAAGAGTATCGTGAGTTTGTGAATCAGTTCTACCAACCGTTGAGTATTACATACTGTAAATTAAATCTGGAGGAGTTTCCTAATATGGCAGTGCAAATGTTTGATATTGAAATAGCAATTCAGGTATCTAAACTGTGACCTAAAATTAGTGGTACATCGCTTGAATCTTAGTTCTGAAAGGCACACAAAAAATAAGCCTATACATCTCTCATTGTTGCAAGCATTTAGTCATTTTCAGATTGCCTAATCCAAAGGAGTACTTCTGCTTGTGAGATGTTGCATCACCCTTTCTTAGGACTGTTCTTCGTTTGAAAGGAAAAGTGTCTATTTACGTCGGAGAACAGCGTGAAAACGATGACACGCGGAATAATAAATGGCGGCCATCACGCATCGCGGTTTCACAAGTCTGCACCGTAAAATATGCTTTCCCGCACCGATACTTTCCTGGGTAGGAAGCCGCCAACCTGCATGGTGGATCGTGAAAAAACTCGCCGCTTGGCGCAACGCAGCGAAGTAGTTATGTGTTTCTCTGTGCTGTTTTACGTTCTCTCGCGTCTTACGCAGTTCAAAATTCTCTAAATGAATACGTTGACGCGGAAATTGTTATGCTGTTCTTAAATTTATTACTTGGCTTTTCAGTCAGAGAGAAGCCGTTTAGATTGTAGCGTGAATTCCATGCATTCGTTTGTCTTGGCGTTGTAATTTGCATCCTAGTCACACTTTAAATTTATGTAAATATATATCGATGGCATATACACAGCCGATTTTCGTTCTTTCTTTTTGATAGTTTCAATACTTTGACCTTTTTTCTTCTTTTTACGCTGGTATTTCATAAATACAGAAGTTAGGTTCTCGAAGATTCAGTGTCTTATCTTTAAAATAGTTTGATAGGAAATTGAACGGTTTATATAATAATAAAGCTCCTACTTTATTTAAACACTTTAATTTAGCATTCTTAGAAAAAAAAATGTATAATTGATGTTATTTTAAATAAGATATCATCAACAGTGGTGGTTCAGAATACTTTTAGTGACCATGGTAGCCTAATGGTTATGGTCACGAACTCGTGGCCGACTTTTCATGGGTTCGAGTCCTGGTGTCACTGAAGACTCGCCGTGTAGAGGGGACCGATGAACGTTAGATCTGTCGAGTCTCAAACTCTTCCCGTTGGCGTGATGTGGTAGTTTGGAAAGAAGTTGTCAGCTCAGGTGTCATCCTTGTCATTTGATCGAGGTTGAAAATTACGAGGTTCCTTGCCAATAGCCCTCGTGTTGCTTCATGATGCAACATAAATAAATTTTCACTCACTTATGCACAATTTTTACTAATTATGTTTTGTATATTTCTGCACGAAATATCGCAAAAGTCCTTTAAACCGGAATGCTATTTGTAACTTTAACACTTATTAATCTGCCTGCAATACTGAATTTAAGTCAGTGAAGTTATTATCCATCTGCACATTGAAGATATATGATATCAACATCAATTATGTCAAATTTTTTATTTGATTTTGATTGAGATTTTAAAAATTTCACATGTTTTAAAGTTTCAAACTGCAGCGGTAAACTGTATAGATTTCTCGAAATATTAAGAAAATATTGCATTTAAAATTTTTCGGTTGTTTTGCAAACATTAAATATTTTAACGTATTGATATCTGTAATTATTTACATAACGCACTTGATCTTGCTTATGCTTTCTCTTTTACTAATGAATACATTCTTCCTGCTTACCATAATTCTATTCTACTGCAACAAAATAGTTTTCTTATTCCTGTAAAAGAATATAATGCATCTTTAAAGGTGATAATGCTATTTATGGTTTTGTTAGAAAAGAAAATGTTTTTGAAATTTGAAGCAATTTGTATGCAGTGCTCTCAACTTAAAATACCCGAACTCTTGTATTGATCGACAGACAAGGCCTTACCTGCGCTTTCAAAGTAATGGCCTTGACATTTCGTGAGGAATTCCATTTTTCACGATGAAAGCGACGTTTTCTTGTACTGGTGATGGAATTAGATAAGAAAAAAAGATTATTCTGTTCGCAAAGAGTCTAAAGGTTTCCATTACTTCGCTGTAAAATGCATTTTGAAATAAATGGAATTTCTAAAGAGAACATTCCAGTAAACTCATTGAATGCTTTTCTCATTCCAAAATAATAAACTGGGTTTTTAATTATTTTTTTTATTATTTATTTTTTTTACCGTTAAAACTCCAAAATGTGTGGTTAGAAAATTGTTTGATGCATAACTTTTTAACCTGAATTTCTCCGTACTTCAGTTCAAGTATTATATTCCTACCGCCCATCCGGTATAGTGGTTAGTGACGCTGGTTGCTGTGCCCTTGGGCCTGGATTCAAATCCCGGAGAAAGTATGGATGTTTGTAAGTGTATAGTGCATTTGCGTACTAAAAATCTGCTCTAAACAGCCGTCGAGCCACAAGTCCTCTCGTGAGGTTGGTGAAAGGTTAAGAGAGATGGGAGGCTCCTGACCACCACCAAGGTGTTCTCCCTCAAAATTGGGGTGGAACCTAGCCTAATCGCACTGTCACCTGTATTGTGCTCAAAGCTACGGCTAACGACTGACGTAAAATCTGGTACCTTGCCGCGATGAGTTTCGTGAACCTTGATCTGATGTTACGGTCGATCAGGTGGCACAAGTAACCACAACAACAAATATTAGATTTCTTAATACTGAAACATTTAAATGTTTGAATATTGTTTGAGGCATTCAAAACGTTTCAATAATATTGTTAATTTTAAAATATGAAATGTCTTAGGATGTTTCTGCTTTTTACACCACGATTCTCTTCGTTGAACTCTGACGCATTTTACTTAACTTTTTTTTATGCATTACTGAATATTTTTTGTCTAAAAAAGCACACTTCCAAGTTTTAGAAACACGTAATTCAATAGTAAAAAATTTATGTACGTGCAGGAATTTTTCATGTAAGGCTTTATTTTAGAATCGTGGTGTGTGTACATAACTTATTCTCTGTAAATTTTTCTTAGTTTCTTATAATTCTTAGTGTGATTCCATACAATTTTTGCTTAGATGCATATGATTCATTACCTTAGTTTTTTATAAGTAATATAATATAATATAAAAAGTTAATTTACCACTCTGTATTGAAACAAAGTCATATTTTATTTACAATAGAAAAATATATGAATTGTGGGATAATTTTTAACTCGAGGGAAATGTATTGGTTATATACATGTTTGGTATGAAAGTGATCTTCTTTTATGTGGAATATGTCATGAAGAACCCTCTTTCACAAAATTTAAAAAATATTTTCGTAAACAATTTTATAGAGACGAGAAAACTTAATAAAAATAAATTATAATTGTTATCAAAAATCAAAACGAGTCAAGTTTTTAAATATATGAAATTTTTCTAGTAAAATGTATCTATTTTAATAGAAATTTTTAAATAATTTTTAATAGAAATCTATATTTTATTTCTCACAATCAGTGTTGATTTCAGTGACAAGCTTCTTCATTGCGTACTATTTAGTTTTCACATTACATTTTTGCCACAATTTATAACATAATTTATCCTCCAAATATGTCGTAGCTTTTTCAGAATCGAAAACTATAAAACATTTTGATGAATTTTATGATTCTTGACGATTTCTGGGGTAGGTTTTTAGATCGGTTAAATTATTGAATAATGCAATATTAGATTATTTACATCAATTTTAATTTCTTTCTTTATTTACTGCATGTGTTCCTTTGATCTCGCTTTTCTAGAGGTACTTCGTGTCTTTTCAAGTACGTTTCGAGATCTGAAACCGTCGACGCTCGTTAAAACAACTCTCTAGGGTAGTGAAGAGACGGTCGTTATATCGATTGCCCGCAAAACACGTCAAACGGCAATTGTCGTTGTGTGTGCTTTGCAGTAACTTTTTGTCCATAATTGTTTGCTATTTTTCTTTATATTGATTTAAGGAATAAGATATGTGTTCTATTGTGAATCATGTACCTTTTTGCAGTAAATTGTTTCTAATACTAAGACATTATTTTATTTGTTTTCTTAAGGTCAAAATTGACTAAAAAACGAATTGAATAATAGTTCGTTATATATCGAGTATGCAAAACTAGCATTCAAATTTGATGCTGTATATCGAAAAAAAATCGCTATTTTATGAATGTAAATATTATGCGCTGTAGCATTTGTGTGAATCTTGTTTCGTGAAATTACTTATCTGTAATTTGATTGTGAAATTAGGAAACATATCGAGAGAGAGAGAGAAAATTTTATTTGCTTCAAAAAATTAGGTCTTTTTGTTTCACGAAAAATAAAACTTAAATTGATTTTCATTTCATAAATGATTATTTATTACGATTGATACGGATTAAAAAGTTTGTTGAAAATTTGCAATGAACATACATTTAAATGAAACTTTTTTATATGTTTTGGTGTTTAAAAACTTTTCTGTTTCAAATTTCGATTTAAATGCAGCTATGGTGCGATTCGTCCGATTAATTTCTTCAAAATAACCATCGAAATAAAGATTTATTGTGTAAAAAACATTTAAAATATTTTGAAAATATTCTAAGCCAATATATTCCATGCGTTAGGTATACATTGTGTTTTCAAAGCTGAAATCATTTTTATCAATAGATGATTAATATGCGTTATAATTCTTACTCTTTTATATAAATGTATTTTGCAAAAGTTTATGTTTAGTAATTAAAGAACGTGGTTTAAATTATGAAACAATGGGCTAGATTCATGAACAATGTAATCATGTGGTTTTTGTTGAATGCAAAGTGGATATTAAACTCGCACTTTATCGTAATTGTAAATTCCTAGTACATTTTCAAATTCCATGATTGGGGTAAGATGAAAAGTTTAAGATTAAAAATTTCTATACCGTACGAGTTTTTTTTAAAGAGAGTTTATGTAAAAAACAAACGTTGATAATAGTGAGGCGCATAAACTGATAAGCTGGACACTTGTGACTGTGAGGTCACATGGTTTTACCCCATTACGGATGTACACATATGTCGTGAATGCGTTAAGTACTGTAGCGTAACGTCCCTCCCTGCATTGCGGGAGGGGGGGGGGGCAGAATTCTAGGTGGCCCAAAGGTTATGGTTTTTCAATCCTTTGTAAGATCTGGCTTGGGATCCAAAATCTGATTTTCCAGGGGAGCTCTTGTAATCTTCGTTGCGCTACTGATCAAGTAATATGATTTTGATACCTAAATCTGTTAGCGAAACTTCTATATATATTGCAGAGGAAAACTTGGTGTTATATCATAATAGTTTTGTAAAACTTTGAATGATAAAAATATACCGATGCATTTTAATTGATAGAAATTACGATGATGTAATATTGTAGTAATTCAAAGCAGAAAAAAAAGAAAAAAAGTTCAAAATATGATTTTTTTTCCAGTTTCATTTTAATCTTTTGTTTGTTAGAAAGGAACTTTATGATAAGTATCCGAAAATCAATTATTTGGAAGCTATTTAAAATACTTAAAAACACATAAAATCTGTGTAAACTTTCGAATGCATATCCTAACATAAGAGAATCAAATTTAAATCGCGAATAAAGTGTGGTGCGGTTATGTTTATGCATGTAATATTCAATGTATTACCAATAATCGACTGATTGCAACCAAACGGAATAATTCATCTCCCCCAATTTGCGGAAAATTTTTATGTAACTTTTAAAAATTTATATAACTTTTCTAAAAAACAAAATTGATTACATTGTATACAATATATAGTTCTAGAATAAATTTTTACACTTTCAGTTTACTCTCTATTACTATTTTAGTTGAGCTACGTTGCGCAGCTATTCCACACCGATCTATCTTCCTAGAATATTAGTCAAAGTTCAGTTGTCAGGGTTCTCCATCCCAATCGAAGATTGTTCTTCTGCAGTCACCCCCTGTGTTTTTTGCACGGCATCCCTCCAAAACATTCCATCGCGTCGTTTTCAGTTTCACTTCCCATCGCAAGTGAAGCCAAGTGCAGGTGCCGTTTTTTTCCTTCTCTATCCTTCCCCGGTCCTCCGCTGCGACCTCGATCTCTCCTTCCATCCCTGGCTATCTTGGAAGGAACGGCGTTGCCCAGGTTACTGCATTGATTTCCCCAACCTCCTCTGCTTCTGCTGTTCGATACTGCGTGACCCGCTTTTCACTTCCATTAAGGCTCGCGCCCCGGTTTTGGTTCCCGGGTGCTCCTAGTTTACTGGGTTAGCTGTGTTTTCTCTGGTGGGGGATGCATGATTTGTCTTCTCTGTGTTAAGTCCGCCAGTAAACTTGGCTAGGGAGCCTAAGAAAATTTTAGCCAGTGCTTTTTCTGCCAAAATACGCTGTAAAATTCTACTGTGGCCGAAAAGTCGATATTTGTCCTAGTTTTGAAGTGTTCCAAAATGACCTTGGCTGACATCTTGCCAAAAAAGTCCCTCCACCCCCTCTTCCTAGTTCGTTACGCAGAACATACATTATTAGCAAATCGAGGGGAAAAGTTCTGCAATGCGCATTTAAGTGTCCTTTTTTTTTATTCTGGTTTTAGTGACCGTATTTTTTAAAATCTCGATTCATGGTGTCAGTTTTAAAATGAGCCATACATTTTATACACGCTCCTTTCAGTAATGGTAATCATCATCTACGACAAAAACAGTTATTATTTGATTTTGCATTTCGTTGCTTTAAAATATTTTAAATATTAACAGAGAAATACATAACTATTAATGCTTCACATCATTTTTATTGGTGAACAAATAGAATTCAATTGAATCCTTATTCAGTGCAGGATTCAATTGAATTCCTTATTCAGTGCAAAAGTCCTACATATAAGTCTTATTAAAATTAACTTTCACGTTTTTTTGAAATTGAAACTATCAAAAAAATATCGCAACTGTGCATACCAAATTTATTTAGCTTTATTAATCTTTTTTTTTTCATGTTTTGTACGAATTATATTTATTGTACATGAAGTCCTTTACTTTTAAGTTATGTATCTAATTATATTATATATAATTTGCATTTCCTCCTAAGGGACCACATTACCCTAAAAATGACCTCATATTAATTTTGAGACCTTTCTAAATATGCGTACAAAATTTCGCAGCTCTAGCTACATTATTTAGCTGGTTATTTAACTTTTTTAACAGTTTGTCGAAGCGAAAAACGAAACTAGAACGCGTGATGTCTGTATTTAGCTTTTTCATTTGTTTAACTGACATTTAAAACTTTAAATGGCTTTTTTCTCAGGTTTTTATTTTTCACGATAATCGTGTAATTAAAATGTTTAGATGTATTTTGTATAATATGTGGGATGATTCTACGTATGGAATAAGGATTTACGTGAATAATTTTTTTTCAAAAAGCAATCCAAGTTAGATGTGCCTATTTTTTTAACTGTTTTTTATAGTGTCCAACACAAAAAAAAGGTAAAATAAAGCTATCACTCGTAATTCGAATCTCATGCACGGAATTGTGAGGAACTCTTCTAAGGGTAGTAGTTAGTATTTTAAAATATTGAACTGTTTTTAAAAAAATTAAGACTTAAAATGATTGTTCGTTTATGAATGGTGTTTTTCTTCTGAGATGTATATTTTATGTGTCTTTAAATAGGTACATGTACATTTTCATACAAATATATAAATTTTAAAAAAAATTTTGCTCAGGGAACGATATCACCTTAAACGATTAACTACAGTTAAACTTTATTTTGATATCCAGCTTTCCTTTTCCACCTTTACCATTGGCATTTGAAATAAATGAGATGTTATTTGGGATTCAACATTCTAAGTGCAGGGTCAGCTCTAAGGCCGGACAATCCGGACTCCTGCCCAGGGCAGCAAATTTTAAGGGCGGCATACACTGGGCAGTTTTCCCAATTTGGCGCACGGAAACCTCAAAAATGAAATTGCGCGAAATAAAACAACAACCCACAATTTATGGTCCTCATAGGTTCGCTAGCCATGTGGTAAACAGTTTTTGTCAGTATGCGAATGGAAATCGTGAACATTCATCGCTTTAGATCGGGTTTGTTCTTGCTACAAGAAACACTTGCAAGCTTCGTTTTACAGTCGCAAGTTCTATCGTTTCTTCTGAAAAGGGTTTTGCAGATTTTAGCGGGTTTTTTTTTAAAAAAATGGATGCCATGGGTCAATAATTTCTTGATTTGACTTTCAAACTAGGTTCAAGTTTGATTAAAAATTTTAAAAACATAACATTTTGCACAACATGTAACTCCTACTAACGTATGTCAGTTTTTTGTGTTTAATGGACTAGAACTTTTGGGATTGACATGGATTGATCACAGAAACATTTAAGTCACATAGAGTAGATATATGCTTTTAATTTAATACCAAATTTAGCTGTGCTATTTCCTGCTATTCTCAAAGTTATGACTCTTTTTTTTCAACGTTGGTCGATGGTATTATTCGGCTTGCCTTATTAAATGTGTGGAAGAAAGAGCAAGTTCCCAAGCGCAAAACTAATGTTGTTTTGAGTTTAGTTAGGACTGCAACGGACTTTGATGAATATAAGGATCAACAGCAATTAAAATTTAGAAAAATTGTTAAAAATTTCTGCTCGTTTGTAGAGGAAAAATGGATGAGGTGCCATAAAAATGAAAAGTTCTTCTCCAAGAGTCGAATGATGCGTGGTTGTCGGGGGAGTAAGATTTATATTAGATTTCATTATTTTTTAGAAAAATATATATAGCTAATATTTTAGTGTAGTTTTTGTTGTTTATTAAGCTTATAATAATTATTTTTTCAGAATTATAAACTTTAAAATGGTTTTTCTCAGTTTGTGTTTTTCCGCATTCAATATTCTTCTTCTTCCACAATTATTTACCAATCACTGCCATTTTTTCCCTGTGTCTCATATGTAATTCTTGTAACAAAATTAGGGATCTCCATTTTGCTGTAAATTGAATGCTCCTTTTTTAAAAAAATTAAAATATGGAAAATATTAGGCTTTTGGTTGAATTTTTAGCATATATATCTCAACATTTTATTATTTTTTTTTCTCCAAAACTAATTAAGGTATTGTAAAATTGATCCCTATAAAGGTGTTTAATACATCCTCAGAAATATTTCAAAAATTTCATGTCAAGAAATTAACTAACACAAAAAGAATAAAATTTTTAAAATTTCCAAACTTTTTTAAAAAATTAAATTTGTAAAATTGTGTGAATAATATGTGCAAAATTTTATCTCGTATCATTTTCTTAAATAGAAACATTATATGAAATGCTAAAATATAATTTTTAAATACATAAATTTAAAAAAAAAATGCTCAATGGGTGACGAGTCCTTTTAAACACCACCTATTATCCTTTATTGTATATGTACAATGTTATGTTTGTGATTGTAATTATTTAATCTGTTAACTTTTTGTAACTTGCCACACTATTTCTTGTATATATTCTCCAACGTGTAAATACTGATTCTGTTAATATCCTTAGATCCTTATTCAAAAACTAGTTCCACTTAGCGATCATTTATTCTTGATCAAAATCAAATTTGATATAAATTAGTTAAGACCCTATTAAACCTTATTTCTTAGTAAAAGACAGAAAATAATATCCAATTTACATTAATTACTATGATTTTTGATCATTAGATATAATTATGAAGACTTTAAAGCCATCAAATAATTACTGTGCACCAGATCGTGAAAACTGCCCACTGTACGGCATTTTGATCGAATTTGAAATATATATATATATATATATATATATATATATATATATATATATATTTGTTACAAAAAAATTTGAAATATTTTCTGAAATTTTATTGGGTGTGAATTTGGTATTTCATTTAACGTATCTTATTTCCTTATTTTGTACTCTGTATGTTTAATGTCAGTTTTGTGTTGAAATTTAAAGGTTCGAGGTGGGATTAAATGTTAAATCATGAAATTTTGATATGCTTCCTGATCTTTCACTAGTAACTTTCTCCCCATCCCAAAGTGAGGTCACAACGGACATTCCTTTCACCCATACAATGTCTGGTGTCAGCTATCCAAAAGGGGACAAGGGTAATAAGAGGTTTTGGTAGATAGAGAGCCAAAGGAAATATTTTATTTTAGTCTTTAGTGTAGTTACTATAAGTTATATATAATAAGCGCTTGTGATGGCCACCATCAGTTTACTCTTTTTCGAAGAAATTGGCCTGTTGAAATAGACGATCCCTTTTTCTTACATATTACTCGTTTGAAATAATCACAGGTAATTATGCTCTTAATTTCGAAATATTTTGCACTTTTTAAGGCTTAAAATAATAGTAATATATATATATATTGTAATGCGATGCATTTGCAGGAATTATTCAAGTTTTACAGGTGTGTACCAATGTGAACAATTTATCTTTTCTAATTATAATTTTTTTCTGTGAAGAGAGGAGCAGCATTTTCCACTTTTATCCGGGACACCAAAACTACTAGAGCAGGCCCTGCTAAGTGGCATTATACTTGATGAAAAATTCTACAGGTGTTATTTTCAATTTGTAAGCAATTTGTTCGTGAAAATAGTTAAATCAGGTTAAGAACCTGAAGGGCATTTTTAGTTTCAAACTGAATCTTGAAAAATTGTTTGTGATGTTGTTGTTACTATCAATAAGGATAAATCATGCATTTTTTGAGTAATCAGTTCTACGCGTTGAAGGAAATAAATGGTTGTCGAAATTTAAATTCAGGTCTCACAGGCCAAGAGGAAAAGAAGATTTTTTTTGTTGCCTTCATTTATATGCAGTTCTGTTCCTTCCAATTTTCAGAATGAGGTAAGAGTGTAGTTAATCGGTGAATAAATCTGCGTCAACTATTGATACACAACATGAAAAAATCGCGCATAAAACCGGAAGAAACTTCAGCTGTGTTATTCGTTTCCTTGTAGATAACGTGTGTAGAGTCACGCGTAATTATGTATGGTCGCAAACGCAATCAAAACATTCGCGATCTGATTGCTTTGGGGAAATATCTATAATATTCTGATTGCTGAATTGTGTACGTTTAAAACTGTATTGATTTTCCTTGTCGTAGTTTGTTTAAACCCTTTTTATACAAATTTTAACCTGTGTGATTGATCATTTTTGTAATTTTAATATGCTTTGAATGTGTGATTATTAAAAGTACTTCGAGTATAGTAAGTGGCCATAGTCTATTTCACTTGCGTTGCTTGTGATGTTGAAATTTTCTTCAACAATTCTTATTTTTGTTTATTTAAAGTGCTATCTGTAGGTGAATAAAGGATATCTAATCATAATATGCTCGAACGAGTCATACAAGAAAACATAACGAATATTCAAATTGTATACTTTAAAATTCTTAATGTATTCAAAGAACATTAAAACATAAAACGAGGACACTTTCCCGGCACAAATTTAATACAGTTTGTTTCCATAGCGAAATTAGCTCAATTGATTAAATAGCAAGGCTAAATTATAATAAATGTCATAATTTTTCTCTCGAGTTCTATTTACATTATTTTTGTTGTTGTTAAAATGAGAAAAATCAATATTTTTACAGTTATTTTTCATTGTTATTTCTTAGTTGAAGAAGCTTTGATAAACTTTAATATTGTTTTTAAAATTTTGTTTACAAAACTCCATGTTTTGACTGTAGTTTTTAAGCATTCGTATCGCAGTGTTCCGTATTTTTCTGGACTAATAGTTTGTGTATTTTTTTTTAATGAAGAAATTATGTTTTTTATGGCAAATCAGAAGAATAAATAGTATAACAACTTATGTTTTCAAGATTAAATTAATTAAAATTAAAATTTCATATTCAGCAAAATATCCAGTGCCATGAAATTAATTGGATATGAGTATGAAAAGGCAATAATTACGTATTAAATTATCTCCGAAAGTTTTTTTTGAAATTTCGCGCTTATTTTATTTTTTGTATGCTTAAAAATACATCTACACAGATTATTAAATGAAAAAGAATAAATATAAAAAAAAAGCATTTACACATGTTTTTCTCTATTTTTCCCGTGAGCAATTATGAAAAAATATATCTAAATCTGCACAAATAATATAAAGGTAAATATGTATTCTGAGTAATATATGCAAATTTATAATGCATTAATGCAAATCACATCGTCAAATAATTTATACCAAATGGGAGTGTAATAGACGTCTGCGTCACTCCACGAGGTGTGTTTCTGGTGCAGACGTGCATAATAATGGCTTCTAATTTATTTCGAACAATATTCTTAATAATTTCACACTTTCCATCTTGTTTGCTAAGTGATATTCCGAATATATTCTCCGATTTGTCTTTCCACGTGTGTAATTTTCCATAAAGCCAAGGGTGGGGGTGGAGGGACTTTCCCACTTGTCTTATCCGCGTCCGTCTCCTTCATGAAGTTCTGTTACTTGGTAAAATTTATGTCTCATTGTTATCATTTGGGCATTGTTTGCTGATTCATGGTGCCTATTCTCCTCTTTTTATGTTTGTTGATCGTTGCGCATACATTAGACCAGCAAAAATTTTGCAGAACGTGGGCATTTCAAAACACGAGTGAGGGCCGAAGCAAATCTCTTTCCATTCAATTACGTAAAGCGACTCAGCCTTGAAAACGGAATCATCTTTTAATAATGGGCGATTTGGGTTTTTGTTCTTAATCACGTCTTCGGAAGCACATCTTTGTTAAAAGCGTTCGTATCGGCTTTATGAAAGCCTAGTTGCAGGGCAGCCTTGAAATTTCACTATCTTGCCTCGTGTTTTATCTCCCTCTCTCTGATAAGTATTTATTTATGCTTGTGTTGTTGTACCTCCATTTTTATTTCCTTGGCTTAAGGAAACCTCTTTTAGATGATTTACGTTAATGTACATAATCTAATTTACTTTAACAGTGCCATATATACTCATACACATGCTGAAAAGCAATTGAAGTAGAAATAAGGGTCTAGTATCGTGTTTCCCTGGTGTGTTTCTTCTCGCAGTAGAAACGTGGGAAAACATTAAATTTGGGAAATGGAAGCTTGTGGACTCATAGCCATTCAACAGTCTCCCACAATTCGTGAAGATTTGATGGTGTTGGCTCAAAAGGATGACCATGTGCTCGATAGGGTTGAGATAAGGTGGCCTAGATGGCCAGGCAAGTAAGGTCATTCTTGTAGAGCGTTCATCATATTATACATGAATGATGGCGTGGTGCATTTTCTTGTTGAAGGATTAAGTATACATTGGAAAGCTTAAGAATCGCAAACAGTAACACCTGTTCGTTAAAGATTTCACACGTGCCACACATACCAAGGGTCTCTTTTCATTCCACAGAAATGGACCCCAGGCGAGAATGCCTACTTACTATTAATGCGAGCTAGTAAATATAATCCCTCCCTCCCTTCTAATTCGACCGAGACTTTCGACACTTTGCTCGTTTATCAAAATTCTGAAATTTCTTTGTAAATAAGTATATATTGAATCGAATAAAATTTGAAGTATAACATTTTTAAACTTTCACAGAACTTAATGAGCTGTAAGTTAAGAAATGGTAACAGTAAATTTTTCTCAAGAACAATCTCTAAAATTAGCACCAAACTTTTTATAAAAAATATCGGTGAGCGTATGAAGTAAGTTAATTTATAGTTGAATAACACGTTTAATAAAAATGTTCAGAGATTTATGACGAAATATGTCTTCCTTTTTTATTTCAGGAATCACACGCTATTGATTTTGCTGTTTTTATTCAAGGTTTTTTAATTAATTTTTTTCATTGAATTAATATGTCAGTGGAATTTAATTTCACTGTATGGTCAGAGTATTACTTATCGACAAAGACCAGTGATTACTAATTCTTCTATAATATTGAAAAATAAATTTTGAGAAACGTGATAAACGAACATATATTTAGTATTTGTTTTTCTTTATCTTGACATTTTGAATATAGAATAACAAAAATTTTGATATGTTTTTTTTAAAATATTATGGAAACTTAACGAAAAACGTGTTAGGAAAGTCCTTATCCTTTGATCCCTTCCATAAAACATTTCTCTCCTGAGGTATCGATTTCAGACAAAAATTGCTTCGATCTTTATCTAGACAATTTTTGTGTTTCTAATCATTCGTAGTGATCATTTTAGCCTATTTTCAAACATATGCTCCAAATTTTTGTTGTTATCGTTGTTGAAAATTATCGGGTAGAAAAATGGTGTACTTTTTTTCTAATAATTTTATTTCGCCAAATTCTGATACTTACCTTGTGTATAAGCAGTGTATTGTTAACCTGGTAAAGAAAATAACTTAATATGAAATATCGATGGTATAGAACATCTTTGTTAACAATTGTGTAGAATATCGCATTTCTCACACTTATTCAAAATTTATTGGAGTAATTCATGTGTTAAAGCACATGAAAGTGGTGATTTTAATAATTCTCCATATTCTACTAGTTTCCACCTTACATCGAAGTCTTTTAAACGAATTATTCATATGTGTATATTAATATGACAGTATTAATTTGTGGCTTATTCTGGGCAAACGTTAATTTTAATTTAATTACATTAATTTCAACGACGACTGATTTCCTGACTATTGAGAATGAGGCATTTTAGAAAATATTTTTGATTTCATCCCATTAAGGTGCGACGTGATATTATTGAAGAAAGTGCCGATCAAATCTTCGTTATTGTATTATATAAAAAAAAATATTACCATTATTGTGAAAGATGGGAATGGCCTTTAATTTTCTGGGGATTTCTGAAGATAATTCCATACTCACAAATATCTGGTGGGTCGAGATTACTTGAGAGAAATTTACGATCATCTCGATAAGAACTTGATCTTTTCAAAGCCTCCCCCCCACACACACATCTTCAGGATAATGGAGAAGCTGAATGGTGGTTCAAACTTGGCCTCGAGGTCCTCTTAAAGCTTGCCGTAAAAGATTGGAGAATAAGGGTTTAGCTCAAATGTCCATCTTCCTCATGTAACAGCAATTCGGAATTAAAAAGGTCAGAGTCAATAGACCCCTCCCCCTTTTCAGTTTTAAAGAAACATTACATGAAATAAATCATGTAAAATTCGTGTTTTTTAATTCTTTGTCCCTTATATTTCCGCTATTTTCTTCCTTATACTACGCGGAACTTTTTTTTTTCTTTCCTTATGTAACAGTATTTGTTATTGATGATTTTCATTTATTGAAACTACATTATTAGGGTATTTAAATGTGAAAAAAAGTCTTATTTTAATGACAGCTCGCACTTTTTCAGATTAATATCCTTTTATTTGAAGAAAACTTTCTAGAAAATGAAGATAAGCTATTCATTTATTTATCTTCAGTTTCAAGCTTATCTGTAGTATCTTTGGGACGTATAGAATTCATGTTCTCGTTTCGTTTGTCAAAGACTACGGTGAAGGGATTCCGTTTCTTTTTCGATGGTATTTTGTCCCAAATTTCATTTTTAAAATAAAACATCCAAGCCTTTACTAAAAATACACAGCAGTGAAGTAACCCCAAAGTACAATTTAATCACTATGTTTACAAAAAATAGTAGTTCGCCTTCATTGATTTTCGTAACACGAATTATTTATTCACGGTATTAAGACTATTCAGGCCGCCGTCACAGTGAGATTCACAGTGGTTAGTAACGCGGTGTTTCTTCTTTCCTTTTTTTTTATTATGTCACATTGAAACTTCATTTCGAATTGCTATCCCTGGTGGTTTTCAATATCAATGAAGAGTTTTTATGCGCCTCATAAAAATATCTTTTAACTTGTATATTATAATTTTTTAATTTGCGTGCCAAGCTCTGATTGAACCATGTACCTTGCATCCTCTAAATGTTTTTTTAATTACTTTGACATGAATAATTCTTTTCTTTTGCGACAATAAAATGTGTGTGTGTGTGTGAAAAGGGGACGTTTTATGAGATTCTTGAAATGATCTAAGTTTTAGAAACAACTAAAGACAGTACTCTAATTCACCTTTATATTGCTTTATATAATTTATATTTTATTGCTTTATATACCTATATATTATTATATATTAAAATGGTAAAAGCGTTTTTTGTAAAATTAAATTTGATAAAGCTTTGAGAATGATAACTTTTCTTTCCGTAATTTCAAAAACGTTCAAAGTATTTTTTTTTTTTTTTTTTTAATTTCATAACATAAGTTCGCTTCGATTTTTTAACGAGAAAAATTTTCTATTGTATTCCAAAGTCGGTTTATAACTCATCCAAATCATAACTCAGTCTTCTGTCAAAAATGATGATTCTTGATATAGTACTTATTTCCCCTAATTTTGTATTACGAGCTGTTTAATGATTTGCGTGTTTTCTGTTGTATTCAACATTCATTGCTGCTTCAACTTTTGGTAACTTACCGGTTTGGGGGATTATTTGTGACTCTGCTCCGGTATGTTTAACGCGTTGAATTAAAGTAATCTATTCACTGTGTTAGAATAATTAACTTCTAGATAAATAAGAATGTCTTAGTGATTAATCAGAATACCGCTTTAAATGAATAATTTTAAAATACGTGTGCAAAAGGTAATGTAGAAAATATATGTTGCAAAGCTTACTTGGAGGTTACATTTTCTGTCAATGTGCTCAGATTTGTTACTACCACATGTTCAATAATTACAATTAAGTCTCGCCAAATGTGTGTCTCCCCCCCTTCCACTCTTTTCTTCTTTTCTCCCCTTTTAATTTTGAGAAGGAAAAAAAAAAAAAACGTTTAAAGTCACAAGGGAACGTGTAAACGAGATTTTAAGTTAAAATTTATTTTAAAAAATTCTTCGCTCGAAAATATACCTTCCTTACAAAAATATGAGAATTGTATGTGTGATAAGCAATTCTAAGTGAAATATACTAAAAGGAGTATGTATTTGTATAGGGGCATTTTTATTTTTTGTTATGAAGGAGTTACATTCTTTAAAACGGGTGAATGGTATATTTTCGTCGAATTCGTATTGTTGGTACTATACTGTTAGTACAATTTACGAAAATAATCTAAAAAAAATTGTGATCCCTTCCCCTCCCTTTAAGTTAAACGTTTACTAATATTGTCGAAAAAACGGTTCATGGAATTAAATTTCCTATTTCTTATAAATTATTGTTAAATGTAACTCTGTAGTGCGCTGGACGTTAAAGATTAAACTAAATAGGGTAAAATCAGGGCTGTGTTCAATGAAGTCTCATTTAGTGTAACAATTATTTATTAATTTAAGTTAGGTTGCGCAAAGACGACACATATCAAAAACAAAAATAATGGGCAAAGAACATGGATGGATTTTCATAGCGACCACATTCTTTCGTCATTTGGCCTGTACTGAAGAAGGAGGATCGCTAGAGGGCGCTCTTTCTGGTTGGGACAGTTATTATAACTAGAACAGTTACAACTCTTATATAAGGTAGATGTAATGAAGATTTAAAAAAAAACAACGAATGTTTCTATAAAAAATTTCTTCATTCATTTTTGTATCTTTTACTTTGTTTCTGTTAAAAATGTACTTTGCTTAAGATATTTTTGTGGCTACTTTTCTCGGTTTATCATACAACTTTTATCTATCAACATAAATTGAGTCGATATATTAATTCGGTAAATTCAAAATACTTTGACATTTTCATGTATAATTAAAAACAATATTAAAGGCGCAACCCCTTTCTGATTACGTTTCTGTTTAAAACTACCACCGTTTTCCCCAGCCGTAAAGAAATGGAGAAATCCTGTGTATGATGACAATTATGCATGAACACATTTCCACCACGAGTTGTTCGGTGTATAGGAAACACACACGCTTTGGAAAGTGGGAGTGATTCTGGAATGGCCCAAGTATCATTTCAGGAGGCCGTAAATAATCATACGTCTCAGTAAAAAGCGATCCGTTTCGACACGTGAACACGGCTTCGGCAGGTGCTTTGACTCAAAAAGAAGGTGACTTTGCATCAAAACACCGTCCATCGGAGCGTGGCATTGAAATGAAAATTTTCCCCATGATAAAGTGCACCTGTTTTCTCGTATACACAGCTCGCAAACAATCAAAGATGAAATTAGTACTGTGTGAGGGGAAAAAAACCTCTGTAATATATATAAACCAGAAAAATGCATACGATTCAGATGCTCTCTATATTTTTTTAATTACCTTACCAACCATTTTAATAATTGGATGTACAAAAAATCCTTCTAAGAAATAACGTACCCTCGTTATAAAAAATTAATATTTACTACTAAAAAATCTGTTAGTGTTTAGGCAAAAATAAGATACTTAAGATTAATTAATTAATTAATATTTATATTTATTTTCGTTCTTAGAGTATCAAAATTATAACCAAAGTTTTTGTTAACTATAACTTAGGTGCCGCATGTGGTACGGGCTAAATTCATGTGACGTCATATCACTTGAAAAATAGCAAACACGGGTTTACAGCCTATTAGTTCATACGCTTTGCTGTTGCTAACTTTTGCCTTTTGCACAGATACTTTCTTTAAAAAAAATACATACCTATTAACAATAAAAACAAACTTAGAGAAGTAAAATGCACTTGATTTGAAAATACACATAATATTATATATATATATATATATAATTATGTCTCGGATTATGACTTTTAAATTCTCAGTATTATTATTGATTAGCTGTTACCCACCCGCTTCGCTGTATATTTCATGATGTTATATATATATATTATTGATATCTTAGCATTAAGAATTCCATTGTATTGAAAAATATTCTTGATTTAAAAAGGACAGAACTTCCAAATAATAATTTTTAAAATTAAAGTAGAATTATCTTTTACTCTCTCGTAACCCCATTCAATTCAACAATAGAAACATACATACCAAATTTCATTGCTGTAGTTCTAGTAGTTCAAAAATGGGTATTTTTTCTCAATACGCCTCAAAAGATTCCCTTTCTCATAAAAGTCGATTTCCGTAAATTCCTTTCTTAGCGAATTTCCGTTCAACAAAAGTAACATGCATACTAAGTTTCATTATTAAGTCGATATCGAAAATTTTTTTATTATAAATAATTCCCACAAATTCCCCCCCCCCCCGTTAGGAAATTTCCATAAAATCCGTTCTTAGCGGATCTATATTCAACAACAACAAAAAACCATGCCGACAAAATTTTAAGTCTGTACGTCTAAAAGTTCAAAAACGGTATTATTTATCTCTAGCACCCCTTGTGGCCGCGGTTATCTGGTGGTCAAGGTA
>BMAV01007824.1:371080-407447 GCA_019973955.1 Trichonephila inaurata madagascariensis
TTTCGTCCTCATCACTTGAGCATGGTTCAAAATTACGAGGTCCGTCTCCAAAAGCCCTCGTGTAGCTGAACGGTGTGACATTAATATTCACTCACTCACTCTAACGCCCCTTAATCTCTCGCAACGACCTTTCGGTTCGATTCTCAAAACACTTTTTGTAGCGGATCGCTACTCCATGAAAGGAACGGGCCAACCAAATTTATAGCATGTAGGTCTAATAGTTCAAAAACGGGGATATTTATCTATAACACTGCTTAAGAACCTGCAACTCCCCTTAGGATTCATTTTTCGCCAAGCCCCTTTTTGTAGCGGACCACTAATCCTTGAAAGAAACGTGCCCACCCAATTTCAAGTTTGTTGGTTTTGTTGGTCTAACAGTTCAAAAACGGAAAGATTTATTTCTAACGCCCCTTAATTCCCTATAACGCTTCTTAGAGGTCCAATTTTCACAAAACCTTTCTTGTAGAGGACCTCTACTCCATGAAAGGAACATGCCTACTCAAAATTTCAAGTTTGTAGGTCTATTAGTTCAAAAACGGAAATATATATATATCTAACGCCCCTTAAGCCTCTTAGGGGTCAATTTTACTAACTCGGAAACCTTCGTGGGCATGAGTCCAACCATTTCCAAAAGTTTCATCGCAATCAGATGAACGGCTTAGGAAGGCATAAGAGACATACAGACAAACATTCACTTTTATTTATATAGGTTTATGATAACTACAGCATGATTTTTTTCATTTTGAAAATACGGAAGCTTCAAGAAGGATGTTTGAAAATCTGTTAAAGTTTATATTCCGTAAAGGAAGTGATTACCAGATTTTGTCAAATGACGAGCGTTGTACACGGTATTTATTACTTCTGCTTAATTCTGTGTTTATTTACAATGAAATAATCTGTTAGTAATTCTTTGCCGTATATTTATAGAAAAAAAAACAAAAAGAAAAATAACTGATATGTTATTTACTCCTTTTGTCGTTATTCTAACTGAATAACTTATATTCGTATATATAAATGCATGTCATCTGAAATGTTTTTTTTTTAATCTTTTTTCAGGATTCATCAACTACAATTCAAATAATATGCAGTCATTATCTCATGTACCTGGTAAGTTCCACCAATCCAATTGCTTTTTTCAATAGTGTTTATTATTATTAACGATCTGATGCATGATGTTTAAATGTTTGTCATCTTTACTTCCACGCAGCTCGTAGCTATGGAAGACGCAGAGGTATCTATAAGTGTTTATACTTTCAAAAAAATGTCATACTGTTATGTCCAGTTTTGCTTATTGTTGCTACGAATTGTATGGCACGCCTTAAAAAAATGATTTCGCTTAATTTGATATTATCTCTGCTTTTTGTTTACTCTTATGTAATAAATTTGTCTATATATATATATATATATATATATATATATATATATTAGTTGGATATTTTTATGTTCTGCTTCTAAATCACCGTTTTTGCTCTCGATAATTTAAATACACTTTATTTCGCTTCTTTTTCACATTCTAAGTGTAGGTAGAATTCTCTTTTAATACGTTGCACATATTTGTTGGAATTATAATAAATATATACTGTGGTCCACAAAGGTGTTCGTACACTTGCAATTTCTTATAAAATTTAATGTTATCTATTAATAAAAATTAATATATTGGAATTGTAATTTTTTATATCTGCAACTTGTTCTTAATAGAGTGATATAATTAATTTTTTAAAAAATAGTATATCTATTTTTTTAAAAAAAATTAATAATCAAAAAGCTAGTAGAAAATTACGCCACAAAAGTCTTCGTACACTTAACAAAAATCTCAACTTAGCATTAAATATTGTATTTCTTTCTTAATTTAGAGTGCTTAGTAGGATATCTTTTAGTGTCCAAGACAATTTTCAAGCTTCTTGGTAAAGATTTAATCAGTTTTTGTAATTTCTGCTTTGATTTTCCTTCATTCTTTGATTATTGTTTTTACTTCACATTATGTGTTTATATATCATGTTTTCTTTCTTTCTTTTTTACATCATCAAATATGCTCTACTGGGCTAAATAAAGCAATTGAGGAGGTTTTTTCATAATTTGGGGACAGTTATACAGACACCAGTGGCGTACATTGAAAGCACTGCGCTTGGCATCGTTATCCTGTTAAAAAAGGAAGTCGTCTCCAATACCCAAATTTTAGGCGGATAATTTAAAATTTCTCATTATAACATTTAAATACATCTCATGATTCACATTACCATAAAAAAATACCAAATTACTTAATTCTAAAGCCAATTTACAACCCCACGCAAGAACACCTTCACTTCCACGCTGAAGCATGGAGGTGGAGGAGTTCTTGTTCCACATAAATTCGTGGGATTAAACTTCTCATTTTTTCATTTACAAGCTATTATATGCCCATCGGAACCAAAAATGGTGAATTCTCTGCCATTCCAATCAATTTGCTATCAGTTTTGAATTTTTTGTGAAACTTAATCCTAAGAATCTAGTTGGATCAATAAACCATGGAGGTGGAAGTGTTCTTGCGTGTGGGTGGGAATCGGCCTCAGAATTAGGTAATTTGGTATTTTTTGATGATATTGGGAATCATGAGCTCTATTTAAATGTTATAAAGATAAATTTTAAATTATCCGCCCAAAATTTGGATATTGGAGACGACTTCATTTTTTAACAGGATAATGACGCCAAGCGCACTGCTCAAAATGTACGCCACTCGTGTCTCTTTAACTGTCCCTAAATTATGAAAACACCTCCTCAATCCCTTTATTTAGCCCAGTGGAACATATTTGGTGAGATTTTGTTGTAAAAAAGAAGAAAACGTGACAAATAAACTCAAAATGTGAAGTAAAAACAATCACAGAAGAATGGAGGAAACTCGATGCAGAAATTACAAAAAACTGATTAAATCTATACCAAGAAGCTTAAAAGTTGTCGTGGACACTAAAAGATATCCTACTAAGCACTAAATTAAGAAAGAAATACAATATTTAAAGTTAAGTTGAGATTTTTGTTAAGTGTACGCAGACTTTTGTGGCGTAATTTTTTAGTAGCTTTTTCATTATTAATTTTTAAAAAAAATAGTTATAATATTTCTTTAAAAAAAACCTTATTATGTCATTCTATTAAGAACAAGTTGCAAATATCATTAAAAAATTACAATTCCAATATATTAATTTTTATTAGTCGAAAACATTAAATTTTATAAGAAATTGCAAGTGTACGAACACATTTGTGGTCCACTGTACATGTAAAATATGGAATTCATTCCTTTCTGTCTTCTTGAATCTATCGTGCGAAAAATTATCTTTCTAAATAAATTTTTTGTGCCTATGTTCTTACTAAGAATGTTAGGTAAACATTTAGAATATACACGATAATGGATAAAAGGCAATGTTTTATTTAGCCTAAAATACGTATTTGTAAAGGAAGAATTATTTACTCTGCTCTGTTAATGGTTCGTAATTAAAATCGTACTCATAGAAAATAGCTTATGTATCAAACAACTATAAGTATCTGATTGGAATGTCATTATCATTAATAAAATCATTCAGGCTTGTTTGGGCAATGCGTTTTAATTTTTCGTTTAGATTGTTATTTTAGCATTGTAGATTAATGATGAATAATGTACTTAGTAGCTGAATTAAATCGCAACGCTTGTATTATTCATTTGCTTAATTTTCCATGTCACCATTCTGCCACTATTATTATCCAATTCTATTTTAACTTGATTGGTAAAAAATTTAATAATCATTTGTTGAAAGCTAAAACCAAACGATTTTTAACTGTGCAAATGAAATTTCAAAGTATCATCTGTTTATAAGAATAGGATAAAAGCAAACGATTTTATTCTTTTTCAGAAGAAAATGAAAACATATAATTATTCTTCGAAGAATTTAGATGAATTCCTATACAATTTTTATTCTCTTTATATATTATAATTTAAATACAGTTGAAACCGTATCTTCCATAGAGAGGGAAAAGAGAATCACTAAACTATTGAGATATTGAAAAGAATTAATCTGTAATAATATTAATTAGTCTTTACAAAAATAACATTGCTTACTAATTTCGTAAAAACGCGCGAAGCTTGTTTTTCTTCAAAAAAATATTTAAAAAAAGAAAATAGTGCCATGCTCTGTTGACATTTTTTTATTGTAAAACTATCAATGAACTGTATTAAATGCCATGACTTAGAAATCCAGTTTCCTTATTTTTTGAATCGAATTTTTTTTAAAAAAAGTTGCGCATCCATAAGTAGAGTTTGTTGTGATTTAAGAACGAAAATATTTAGGACAATTCATCTTTTCAAATTGTGAAAAAGAAATTGAGTACCAAAATAAAAAATATAATTATTTATTCTTCAAAAATCGAGTTCTAATTTCGTACGAAATAAATATAATAAATTATATGTCTCGCTTAATATTTCCTTTTTAGAATTTCGCCACGAACGGCAACATCATAAATTCATTTTAAATGAAAATACAAATTTCCATGTTTACGTATTATTTTGAAATGTATTCTGCTCAGTATTTTCGAATAAATTAATTTGATTAAGGAGATAACTTTTTTTCCGGATAAATTTGAATATATCTGTTTATGTTTCTCCTTTTAGCTTTCGTTGTTATGAAAGAACAGATTTTATTTTAGAATAAAATTTAAAAAAATATCATAGGATGAATAAATGTTGTCAAAAAATCACTGTTATTATTTTCCGGCGTTGCTACTTAAATGATATTACACAAATATAATTATTTTGTTTGAGCATTCAGCAGTTTCATCTTGTATTGCATGCATTTTTTTTTTCTATTCCTGATTTGCTTTTTTTCCCGTCCTTTTCTTTTGCTTCTTTTACATGGTTTATACCCTACACGATCAGATTAAATATTTGCACCAACTTCATCTTTATGATCAAGCTGTTCTGTATTGAGAATTATTTCTTTTTTCTGGTCGGGGGGGGGGGGAACCCTATAAAAAATTAAAATTAAATCTTTTAATTTTTATTTTATTTTAGTATTTAAATTTAAAGATTATTTTAATTCATGCAATATTTTACTATTCACCTCCTGTAAAATTATTATGTGTAAGAAATTGCACTATTTGTACAATTTCATTCATAGTTTTTTTTCTTTTAAACTATTAAAAAGGCAGTATTTCCTATTTAGTAAAGCTCCGCCCCCTTTTTTTTACAGTTTCACAATATAAAATGTTTTGTTTCTTCTGAAGATTGATGTTATTTAAACTATTTAGGAGATTTTCAAAAACAGAGAACTGTTTCCCTTAAGTTTCTATTGATGAATAATGTATATGACTGTCGTCTAAAGAGAATTTTTTAAAATACTTCAGTTTTTCAAGGAGAAAAATCCTAAGCTTATTTTAAAATCTCTCTTTTTAAAAATTATAAGTGAAGGCTTGATGATTTCGAGGACAGAATTAGATTAGAGTGTGATATTATACTTACGACGTGTTTTCGTGCAGTTAGGTTCAAGTGTGTGTGATAGTAAACGAATAAAATATTCACTAGCATTTTTTCGTAAACTTGTTTACGAAAAAATGCACAGAGACTATTCTAAAATTAATATGGAACAGAGACTATCTTTGTATCAATATGCTCTTTTCCTAACTTTTTCATTGTTCTTTTTCATATGCTCTAATCAAATCTTAAACACGCGTTTTTTTTAACGTTTTTCAAGCATATCGTGCATTTTAAATTTTAATGAATATTTAGTAAAAATTTCAATGGCAAATGATTTTATTTTATATACCATACAATATCAAGTATCTATGAAGCAAGATTAATTTTAATGGATTACTTTTTAAATTTGTATTAACTGTTATATCAAGCAATTAGTTGCTAGTTTTTGCTATGTTTTTTCTTTTCCTGAATAACAGGTATGCTGTTTGACAAACTAAAAAAAGAATGAATTGCGGAACTAGCATTGTTTGTATCCAACATATTGTTTCATTCTCTTTTTATTTATGGATTCTTTATGTTCCTGGAGATATTCTGGAAACAAAAAATGCGCTAAAAGTTAACAAAAAATAAGGAAGAGAGAAAAAAATACGGGAAGAAATGAAAACATTACCTGCAATAAAACGCTAAATTACGTACCTGGAGGAGAGAGGGAGGATTTATTTCCATACATACAGTCCTACCTCATGAATATCCCCTTTTCAAGCATCAATGTCGAATCTTTTTTTTTTTTTTTTCAAACTTTATAATAATTCTCTCTCTGCACGGCTATACACTATAAATATTTTGAAAGAAAAGACCTGAGAGGGGGTGGGAGGGACCAGTCCTTCTCTCTTTTTTACAACTGGACTTTGCCCAATTTGCATAAAGAAGGCCAATGATGACAATAAGAAATCATCGTAACGTTTTATTACAACATGAAAGCTTTCTCCAAACAACGTAAGGGCTCCATTTACGCTACGCTTGAGAGACAAAATGGACGTGGAGAGGAGAGGAAGAAGCACACCAATAAAAAAAAAGATAAATAAATAAAAAATATGCATGATCTTGAGTGAGTGAAGGGAATAAACCACGCGCCAAACAATAAAATCGTAAATCAGGTGTGAATAAAAAACTCATTCTCCAGACAAAAGGACGTTATTATCTGCTGAAGAGATTTACGTCTTATATTGTGTTATGCCGTGGGGTAAGGGAGGGGGTGGGTGAAGGCTTCGGAAGAGCCAGAGCTGGGCGTGAAACGGGTCTAGCGAGCGGAATGACGGATTCGATAATCAATTTTGAACTGGCTTCTTCATCTAAAAGGTCTGCCTGGCTCGAAATTTTCTGAAAGAGATTCTATTTATTGTTATTTTTTTTATTCGATCGCTTCGTCTTTTAGTTGAAAGAATAAAGGATTGGTTTTCGTTATTTAACTTGAAACATAATATAATTTTTTTTTTCCAAACTACTTTACTTAACTTACGGATTTTTAATCCATGGAAACTTTTTTTTCCCTTTTTTATGCTATTGTTTATAGATTATAAATGCTAATGAAATATTCACCTTCGGAAATTCGCTTTCGTCAACCTGCTTTTATCAGCGCCGCTTGAAGTATGTAATATTGTGTTTCATTTACTCATGTAAAAAAGGGAATAATTTTTTACAGTTTTATTCCAAGCTTAAGTAGTTCATCATTTTTTAAAGGAAGAAACTTTTTAAGGGATATAAAAAGTCTTACACATTGTCAAATTATTAACACATTACTGTAATAAATCTAATAGATCTGAGGTCTTCAACCTAGATTCCGCGAAACCTAAGGTTTACCTGGAACTTTAACATGTGTCCACAAATGTGATTACTGTTTGCTTAATCAAAATACCTATATTCGATTGAAATTTTAATTTTCATAAAAGATTAAATTCTTAAAGGCAGTTTGCTTGTAAAAAAAATAAAAATAAATATTTTATGGATAAAATAAATATTTCGTAAGTCATGTGCTTCAAGCATGAATGGATAAATTGGAAGACTTGCCTATCGAGAGGGAACAAATTATCGGCATATCAATAGATACGACGTGAAAGTCTAAATTTAAACAGGGACAGCTCTTAAATTTTAGGTTGCTAATTTGCAGAATACGCAGAAGTTTCTCACTCAGCTATAAACATTACTCTCATCGTATGTGGCCACAAATCTAAATATAGAAGTAAATTAATGCAAAATATGAAATGCGACTGTAGTTAGCTTCAATATATCTAGACTTCGATAGTTTATGTAAAAGAATGCAAACACATGTCGCAGTTTTTTTAATATAATGCAATGGTAATTGACACCTACAGCAAGAATAAAGGAGTAAATTACATTAATATTATGTTTAACCCTTTAACTGTCAAGTTATTTTGATGATTTGGGTACATAAATTGTCAAATTTTTTTGAACCGAAGAACTTCTAACCTCTAACCTTTGAAGTCTTCAGTAAAGTGCTGCTATCTATTGAATTGAGCGCACATTAACTTTTCCCGAGAACCAGTCGGGTTTGACAAAGAGATGAAGCCGAAATAAAAGTTTCCCGATATATATTCGGGTAAAACAATACGATGCACTCAAAAAAAATTACCCCGAGTAGTTCTCGGGAGTGACATTTTCGAACACCAGGCTGTGCCCGAGATAATCTCGGGCATGGCAGTTAAAAGGTTAAATTTTTTAGTAAAGAATACAATATTTTTTTTAACTGTCTTTACTGAAGATACTTAAAACATATTGATCTATTTTATTTTAAAATACATTACTCTTCAATGGCTTTTTTTTATGGAGTTTTTCGGAAATACCTTATGTAGTTTTAAGGGCTCTGTAAGTCGACAAAGTTTGAAGACCAGTGTAATAGATAACTCCTTTCCTCTCCCCCTCCTCGAAAAGTGGAAATAATTTTATGCAACTTACTGATTCATTTAATTTCAATTGAAATTCGGATAAGATGTAAATATATGGATATACATAAAAAAACAGTTTATTGATTTTTTTTCTTTATCAGTTGAGTAAATTAAGCATGAAAATATTTCCTGTCCTTATATCATTACTAAGGTCATTCTTTATGTTTTTTACGTCGTTTAATTAGTTTTCTCATTAGCCTTTCGCAACATTAATTACGTTTTTCCTGTACAGTTTCTAGTAGTTGAAGTTAAAAATAATTTTTAATTAATAGCAATTTTTTACCAAGGAACGTAAACCTTAAGTCATTTAATGATTTGTTAATCGAAAAAATTGTGTAAGCAGGATATAATCTATAATACCTTTCTTTCAATTCCTTATCGTACGTCTGAATACGATCGATTGCATAAGTGTTTTTATTGAAACAGCATGTCCCAGGAAATATAAAATATACTGCGTCATACATTATTTTATTTTTACATTAGAAATGAATTTAACAAAAATTTGTTTACTCCACGTGCATGATTGCTTTCAATATGCTTTTCTGTTTCATTGTAATGCCCCATCAAAAGAATTTCCCATCAGTTTTTTTTTAGCATTTAAATTTTGATTTGCTTACCTGATTGATTTGAAATTATCTCTCATAAATCATTTCAATTCACTGACTTTACAGCATGAACTTTGTTTGAAATCTTTTCTTTTTCTTAAATAAAAATTTAGATAGGAAACGGTTAAATAAATAACAGTGGTAATTATTATTATAAAAAGAAATTTTTATTTTGTAATTTTTATCGCCTTTTTTCGTGGCCGGAGTGTCGTGGGTTCGAGCCCTGGTGCCGCTGAAAACCTAGAGACCTATGCACATTAAATCGGACGAGGCTCAATGTCCTTCCGCTGATGTGGTGTGGTAGTTAGGACGGGGGCAGCTCAGGTGTCGTCCTCGTCATTTGACAGAAAATTACGAGGTTCGTCGCTAGTAACCCTCGTGTTGATTTACAATATGGCATTAATATAATTCCCATTCGCTCACTTATCGACTTTTTGATACGAAATAATATTTAAGTGGGCTGGGGGAAGGGGTCAGTTGATATTCGTTATAAAACAAATTGCTGATTTTTTAAACTTTTGTAGAATAAGTCTATCAAATACCTTTTTTTATTGTTTTAATAATCTTTTTCTCTTGTGTGCGTTCTCAAAGGCAAGTCTCCCTTCTTCACCGGTCTGGACGAGAACCACTTGGACGATGGACATCTGGAGCAGATGGGACCGTCTCTCAATTCGTCGATGCTCTGTGCCCCTAAGTCCCCGAACAATGATTCGGGAGAGAGATTCTCCCGGAAAGTCTTCGTCGGAGGCCTGCCGCCCGATATCGATGAAGGTGCGTATAAATTCTATTTAAGGTACTTTTCTGGTTTTTTCCGTTTAAAATATTAAGCATGGAATACCTTTTATTCTTTAAATCTGTATCTCATCTCTCTACACTCGCCATATAATTCGATAAAAATCTCCATCTCTATTGTTTACAAGTGGCTATGTGTAGGGTTCTATAGCCCAAATGGGAGATTATATAAGCTTCTATGAAATTTAGACGTACTAAACAGAATTAAAATTATCAGTTAGGCCTTGATGTTGGCTATATTTAAAAGAAGTAAACTCGTGATTTTCAAATCGTAATCTTCGTTTACTAAAGTATCTGGACAATGTTTAATGATTTGCTTTTTTAAATAATACCTCCTTTGAGTTACACACATGTGTTTATATCTCTTAATATTAGACTGCAATCAGAGGACACTTGAGTTGATAAATAACATTTTTCACGACTTGACTGCCAAGTGATCAAGTTTTGAACCTGAGATTCTTGAATTTTTGACTTGGAGGAAAAGTATTATAGTAAGTAGCTCTGAAGTGAAATGGTTTTCGGAACAACATTTTGCTAAACATCAAACTTTAAAAATATTTACTAAACGGTTTGACGTATGTCAGATACAGTTTTTTATATTAAAATTATAACTGGATTTTTGTGCATGCAGCCTACTGTTAAAGAGCTTATCTTCATAAAAACTTTGCTATTAAAGATTGGATTTTAAATAGAATGAAATATTGTTGCTTTTATTCATTGAAGGTTAAAAATATAGTAATCAAGGACTACCTTTTTCAATATAAAATAAGCTGGAATGTTTTGATTCGACCGGTTTCGTTATGAGAGAGAAATGATTTACTCATCAGAGCATAAGTTACTTCAAATACAACGAATAATTAAAAAGAGAAACAACTTTATATATCAATTCATAATTACTGAACCATTTCTTAACGTTATGTGTAGCTTATCGTAAAACTTTTTGAGGAAAGAGTAGCAATATTATGTCAAAAGAATTTATTCTGATTTTGTGTTATTTGTACAAAACACAAATTTCTTTCGATTTGCTTAAAAATTCCAATAAAAAGGCTGTACACTTAAAGAAATATTATAAAGAGGGAATAAGTTAGTTATACGATTGTTCGAAACGCAATTAAAATAAAATGCTTTCTGACTTTAAACATTTTCTGGTTTTTTCACAGAAAAAATATGCGAGCTTAAAAATGAACCTTTGCTATATAAATATTATTCTGCTTTTACATTTAAAAATAAATTGGTGTTAAATACACATTACTTGAACTTTAAATTTCATGTCGAGCTCAAATAACCACACGAGTTACAAACATCAAACATTTTATTAATAAACAGAAACGAAGAACGCATCAAATCGTCACGAATAAAGAATTCCGTCAACCGTGATGGTTAAGATAAGTCCATTTCTTCTCTCCAGTGCACAAGGTAACATGAATTGGTCAGTTGCATTCAGCGGAGGATTAATTCAACTGGATTTTTTTGCTCGAGAAGGAAAATCGCTTTTCATGTTTATATTGAGTATTGCTCTCGTTTACTTTTATTTTGAATCTAAGGTCTCATATGTTTGTGAAACATTTAGATAAGTGATTCGTGCTTGTATTGATGTGGCATTTTAAAGTTTCTCTGTTTGTAACAACCCTGAAGTCGAATTCTAAAATAAGTACGGGAAGACCTATTATAAAAACCAAATTAATATTTGGTGAGTGCACTTTTCACGTGATACCTATCGTAGCAGAGACATTGTGACATTCGAGTAAAACTCTTTTGCTTGCGTATTATCATTTAATACATTTTATAAAGTACAAAGCTCTGTATGTAGAAATCTTTACTTTTGAACTTCTCAAAGTGGATGTGCTCTTAGAGCCAAATTCTTTGTCCATCAAAATATACAGCTATGTAATTTATCCCATTTTACAAAACGTTTGAAGTTTTGAGAGTATTACCATTAACCATTAACGTATATTTCATTTGCCTTTTTCGGAAACTAATAGATAAAAAAAATGAGTGGACTATAATGCAACATTTACCTCACTCTCAAGAATATTACGCGAGTTTTGTTTGAAGATTTGAGATTCATAATAAATAAATACTCAGTTAAATGGTTTATCCTTTTATGTATTATCTGATATCCAGTTTTCTTTCATTATTTACAAAAAGCCCATGGATTTTCTAGAAGTTTATTTATGTGACCTTCATATCCATTTATGTAAAGTTTATTTCCCAGAGTGATTGTGTGTTTCAGTGTTTTTTTTTTTTTTTCTTTCCAGATGAAATCAATGCCAGCTTCAGAAGATTTGGTCCCTTAGTTGTGGATTGGCCTCATAAAGCTGAGAGTAAATCTTATTTCCCTCCCAAAGGTAAATAATATTGTTGGATATCTCTTTAGCGTACATTTTCCCCTTGCATGTACGTACTAGTTCGAAGAATTGATGAAAATGATTCTTAATTTATTTTTTAGGTTATGCGTTTTTATTATTTCAAGATGAAGCTTCAGTTCAAGCTTTGATTGACGCTTGTATTCAAGAAGATGATAAACTTTATTTATGCGTGTCGAGTCCTACTATCAAAGACAAACCTGTAAGTATACTGCATCTAAGGAAGGGATTTTTAACCTATGTTGCTCACAGGATGAGTTAACAAGACTAGCCACGGACCCCGCCCCTTAAGCGGATGTTAAAAATACACTGAAACAAAATTAAGTTAAGTTTAAGCTGAAGTAAACCAGTTATATATACATTCACTGGAAAATTATAATTTAATTCAGTGAGATGCACGCTTTTTAAGCATGTTGAATAATAAATAATGCATGCATAATGATTACGCATAATGATGCATACATGCATTTAGTATTAATGCATTTAATTCTTAATAAATTTTAAGTATAATTTTGTCTCTCTGGAAGACATACAAGTGTAAGACGATTATTGTTGCTCTTAAATAAGAATAAGAATATCAGTTTGCACGACAAATCTAACACTCAGGGACATCTAAAGATTTCTTGGGCCCCTGCGCAAGTGTAGGCCCCACATACGACCCTTAAAAGTTGACAATACATAGCCTACATTGTCAAATACTCGTACAAACAATAGCCCGAAACAAATAGATATGCATGATTTACAATCGCACTAACCGGCTCGACTTACTGCCACCTTTTGATTGAAGGAGTAATGATGGTGTATGGTGGTAGACCTAGGCCAACACATGGACGACAATCATCACATGTAGCCAGTTGACATATCATCCGACATTCCCAGTTTTTCGGAGAATACAACCGGGAAAAAACATTTGACCGTTGAAATTATTCGAATCGTTATCTTATTAACGCTGAGTCGTGAACGAAACGGGGCCCTCACTGCGGCCGAGGCTCGGTTGACCCATACCTTAAGACGTTCCAGCTGACATAAGCTGAAAAAATTGCAAGTTTGCAAAAATTGTAAGAATAGGATCGAAATAGTTAGAAAGATTTCTAAGCCTGAATCTAGAATGCGACTTGAAACGTAATAATTCATGAGGGCACTACTGCTTTTTATTCGTTTACATCACTTTATTCTGAAGTTATCATAAACACACACACACACAATTATTATTTCTATCATAAAACTAATTTTTCTACTGTGGTACAAAACACACTTGTAAATATAATACTCTGTCATATTCGCAGATGATGAAATGTACAATTTTGCCACATTCAAGTCTCATTAGTATTTCCCAACTTTCAATTCTTTTCCAATATTTAATTAAGTTATATCACTAAAAAAATATTGGAACGTAACTCTTTTAAGTAATAAATTTAACCACTTTTATTTATATATATATTTAAAAAAGATGGGAGAATGGTTTTCTTGATATTATTTTTACTTAACTAGAATATTCAAATGTCTAATATTTCGTTCTTTGATGTTTTGTCAGCATTGCTTCAACTTTTTTGCTTTTTGTATCTGATTGTGTTTTTATTCAATGCATTTTTTCCCTTGCTTGAACACATTGGATTCTATTTTGTAGTGAGTGACGATCTATTCTTCTAGGTTCAAATACGTCCTTGGCGTTTAAGTGATGCAGATTTCGTTCTAGACGCTTCTATGCCCTTGGATCCAAGAAAAACCGTATTTGTTGGAGGAGTACCACGTCCACTCAAAGCACGTAGGTTCTCTTTGCATCAACTTCCAATAGTACAGAATTTTTCTCATTCGATTTATGAAATTCGTGTACCATCTCCGACCCGTAATTAGTTTCATTCTGATAATAAAACCTCTGTATATCTGAGATATATAATTACGTTTTTGAAAAATATTCAGTTTTGAAGCTCTAGTATTCAATTTTTAGTTTAGTTACATTTTTTAAGAATGTTTTTATAATATATTTTTTCTCTTCATAGCTAAATTAAAAAGTTTAGTCCTAGAGTATTTTCTTGGAGAAATGAAAACTAACAATTTTAAGTTTAAGGACCTGTGATCAATAAATTGCTTAGAGAAATTTCAATATTGTATTTCGTTCTAACGTAACTGCAAGCAAAAGCATTAATTATTATTATTTTTGCTTATGTATAATGCAAATTGGATTATTCAATTAAAATAAAACTCCTCACCGGAAATTGAATTTAACTTACAATTTTTTCTTCATTAATGTGATTGTCTCTTTTACATTCTGACCCTAACGTATTTCTCAATTTAGTTCAGTGTACTGAAAAAGTTCTTGCGGCTTCCTTTTTTAACAGAAAAGTCTGTTTTTTTTTGTTTTTTTTTAATCCACCAGCCAATTCGCATCATAATTCTGAGCATCAAGATTTGATGACGAGGTCGCCCACGGTAGCTTAGTGGTCATTGTCATGAGCTTGTGGTTGGTGTATCATGAGTTTGTGCCTTAGTGCAAGACCTATCGTGTAGAGGGGTTGATGCACGTTAAATCGGTCGTGACTCAAAATCGTCCCAGGGCGTGGTGCAGTAGTTTGGAGAGTGGGTGCCAGGTCAGATGTCGTCCTTGTCACTTGACCGTGTTTCACAATTACAAGGTCCGTCACCAATAGCCCTTGTGTTGTTTTGTAGCGCGACATTAATAAACATTACGTGACCCGCGCGCATTTGAGTCCACCTCATTGTTCATATCCACTCCGTACTAACTTAAAGACTAAAAATCATGGCTTGCATCACCTTTTTCCGTACTGCGATTTAGACTTGAAATTCAGAAATAAACGTAATGCACGTCATCTTCGAGTCCATGCCAGGTTACCGCTGCTATGTTTATCAATCTTTGTTTTGTTAAATATTGAATAATATATAAGGACTTAAAATATTATGTGGTTTATTGTTGCAACATTTCCTCAATAACTAGTATCATTATTTCATTTTGCTCCGCATTTGTCAACATTTCTTTCTATTGTTGCTTGTGAAGTAGCTAGTTTGTTGAATTGTATATCCATGCTTTACGAGTGTTGTAATAATTTTTCAGTGGAACTCGCTATGATAATGGATCGCCTCTACGGAGGTGTTTGCTATGCTGGCATCGACACCGATCCCGAGCTGAAATATCCCAAAGGGGCAGGACGAGTGGCGTTCTCAAATCAGCAGAGTTACATTGCAGCCATCAGCGCAAGGTTTGTCCAGCTGCAACACGGAGACATTGAGAAAAGGGTAAGAGTTTTCTTCTTCTCATCTGACGATGTTAATAAGAGAGACGTCACCCTCCCCTTTTTTCGATAATTAACGAACTTAGGGAAAACATTGGTTAAGGAATGTAAAATTAGAGATGGTGGAAATTTCATATTCTTGGTACATAATAATTAAGACTCATTTTTTTTTAGTCCTCCTCAAAAATCGTTATTGCCTTTGATTAGGTAGCCACAAAATGCGGAATCAAGACTAAATTTATTACCGTTAAATCATTTATTGTAATAACTCTATAGATAATGCGAAAAATTAAGTACGGGCTGACTTACAAAAGGAAAATACCTTTTTAATCATTGATTGCCAAAAATATTCATAGAATTCTTCGAGTGATGAACAGAAATATCGCTGTTTGTACGTCAGAGTAAAGAACACTGAAAAGCCTGTAATAATACTTAAGTTCTGCATTTTCATTTTGAAAGTGTTTAAGAAAAAGATGTTGATGAATTTGCCAATGCTCAAAATAGATTAGGACGGGTTTCTGTTCTCTTAACGATTTTTTCTTAAATCAACTATTAACCTACTTATTCTGAGGAAGTATTTTTCACTGAAACTTTGAAACAGTGGATTCAAAGAAAGCGCTTGATTAAATAGATTTAAGGCTATTTACGTTCTGTGGGATCATTATTCTTCTCACGATATACATTTACGGCTGTATAGTTTTCATTTGGTATGTCTGATTCACCATTACATGATCAACTGATCGATCAACGATGCAATAAACTAACGAAGCTTTGAATGATCCATTGGAACGTATAATTAGATAAATATTCTAAATTAATTTAAACGGATTGATAGAATAAAGCATTGCAAAAAAAAAAAAAAAACAGGTGAAGACTAGAAATTCAGTCGAAGAGCTTTCTTACCATATATATTTTGTGCATATATATACGTATTATTTTAAATTCTGTTGCCAACTGCTCAAGTTAATAAAGCTTTTAATGTTCTTTTTCATTAGAAAGAAAGCCAAGTTTAGTTTTTTTTAGTCTGTAAAACAATTGTAGTGTTTGTTAATGTAACTTATGGCAGGGATTCAGGGATCGATTTAAACAAATTCATTTGAAGCTTAAGGAGAGGAAAATAACATATAAAATCATTCACGGACACTATGAATATTTCTCTAGAAAGTGAGAATATAATAGATTATATTAGGTGTGTATATATCTTTTTTTTTTTCGATTGAGGTTTTAAGTTAATGTAAATTGTAGACTTTGTTTTTTACACAAGAGCCATGTATGACTATACCCCGCCAAGCAAAGTGAACTGTGATCTATAATTAGCTGAAAATTGAAGGAATAATTTTGATTGACAAGTATGAGACTCGAAAAAGGAAAAGGTCACTTGGGTGTAGGGATGACTGGGCCGCGGGCCCGATGGGACCTAGTCTCGTTCTCAACTCGACCTCAGCAAGATCATGATCCAAACGATTTTAACGGTCGAATTCCATATTCCCGGACATATTCTCCAAAAAACTGGGAATTTCATTCTATACGTCAACTAGCAATAGTGGCAAAACTGCGTTATTATGTGAGACCATCATTTGTGTCTAGGCCTAAGCTTACCACCATACATCATCATTTCTCATTTAGTCGAAAGATAGCAGTCAGTTTGTTCCTATGTTTTTGACATTATAAGTCATGCACATTTATTTGTTGCGGCATATGTGTCATATATTGTCTATTTTTAAGGCTCACGGATAGGCCTTACTTTTGCATAGAGGTCTAGGGTCTCAAGAAGTCTGAAGACATTCCTGTTTGGGTATTCTGAGGATGCGTCATCTCTCTTTACTGAAGACAATTAGTATAAAAAAAAGAGAAGATTACTCGGGTATCTCAAGTTATCGCATATCTTTCGCTTAGTTAAAATAAAGGAAGGGGTAAGGGATTGCATATTAAAACACTGAGTTACAAAATTACATATTCATTATTTCTATTGCAAAAAAAAAAATGTGACAAGATACTTCTTAACCAGGGGCGTAGCTACTGCCGTATCAGCCATATGAATGATACGGGGCTCCCAAGCTGTAGGCGCCCCCACGTGTGAAATTATAGTACAAGTAACAGGGTTTTCACTTTTAAAAAAGAGGCCTGCAGGAGTTTTGATACGGGGCCCATTGAGAACTAGCTACGCCAGTGTTCTTAACGATGGTTCATGTAAGCGTTGCTCCAGTGTTTACTCAGTCTTGTCGACGTCAGCACTTGTAGTAGTACTTTCTTCTTTCACTCCACAGCTAGTGATGATAACAATTAGAATTTAAACTTTTATCAATATCTTGTTAAGCAGTATTAAATTAATACCCGAAATTATTTTTTAAAGGCCATTCCCACTTTTGCATGTTATATTGATTTCATTATTGACTCGTGTGTGGCATAGTATTGACAACTGCATGCAATATCCATTTGGTTTCAAATGGAGTAGTGAAGTATGAATTTCCACGCACACACGAATTAATAATATTAATTGATTTCCAAGGACACTAAAAGCTTCAAATGCACTTTAGTGAAGTATTAAAACAATGCATTGATTATAGATAATGTGTGTTTTTCAGGTGGAGGTAAAGCCGTATGTGTTGGACGATCAGATGTGTGATGAATGCCAGGGATCCCGGTGCGGGGGTAAATTCGCCCCCTTCTTCTGCGCAAACGTCACCTGTCTGCAGTATTACTGCGAACACTGCTGGGCCGCCATCCACTCCCGCCCGGGAAGGGAGTTCCACAAACCCCTTGTCAAGGAGGGCGCTGACAGACCTAGGGCGGTCCCCTTCAGATGGTGTTGAAGGGATTATTTCTCTCTTCTCAAACACACTCTGTTTTCTTTATTTCTGTTTTATTTTTTGTTTTTTTTTATTGTAATTTATATATTATATATATTTTTAGTTAGTTATTTCGTCAATTTTTTCCCCCAAAAATATTCTTGACAGCTTTTTGGTAGAGTGTGTCCCCCTCCCTTCCTGGACATTTTTTTCCACCCCCTTTTTTTAAATGTTTCCTTTAAATTTTTTTTTAAAAACATTTTCTGCGAATATTTTTATTTTTTGAATGTTGTTGCGGCCATCATGCTGTGTTTCGAGCATATTTGGGCAGTGTTATTTCTTTTTTTAGAGTGATTTTCACATGCTATTTAATGGTAGATGTTTATATTGAATTATAAATATGTGCCCATCTCTTGTTCCTCCCTCCCATCCCCTTTGACCCAGATTTATATATATAGCTGCCTTAGAAATTTGAATCAGGTTCACCACCTTTTAGTAGCTCGTCCCATTTTAGAACTAGTTTGTAAAAAAAAAATGAAAAAAAATCCAGATTTATCATCCTCTCTGAGCAATAATTAAAGCCTTACCTTTTAGATACGTTTTTAAAAGTTTAAAAAAAAGAAATTGTATATTTAAATAGCGATTGATACATCATTTTAAAATAAATTGAATTAGCATTTTGAATATCGGGATAAAAAAACAATTATGTAGCCAGTATTTCTTCAAAAATTAACGTAATTGACACTTTTTCTTCCTTTTAAACCAAAATAGAATTCTATCAAAATTAGCAGAAACCCTGCTGAATATGTTCTAATTGGGATACGGGTGTTGGCAGCAAAACTTAGTCTTTCAGGTCTTTTATATATATACATATATATTATATATATATTTAAAAAAAAATTAGCCATTATTTAAAAATGTATTTATTTTTCTCATGAAGTATGTGTGTAGCGGTACTGGAAAAAAAATGTTGATACTGATCTTACCAAAGAACACACAAAAGAAGCTATAGATATTTTATGTCTATGAATGTGAAGGGGCTACAAATCATGCATTTCATTGCATACACACCATATTTTTTAGATGTGTGTTTTCGTAATCATGTACATAATGGAGCAGAAGTAAACATCTATAATTTAATGTTCGAAAAAATAAATTCAAAACATTATTTTAAAGATGTTTTGTCTGTTTTTCTGTGCAGTATTTATTAACACGTGTGGATTTTTGTAAACTACTGTTGTTGTTACTAGACACTAGCTGTATATTCTCCTAAATATGCAGTGTTGTAATTACTTGTGGACATTTTTATAATATTTTTGATTTTGTTATATTTGTAGAAAGCTTTCACTTTTTATATGTGTGTTATATTATATGCGGTTTTTCTAGTCTCTAGTATACAGTGAAATGCATCAGTAGCCCAACACAATAAAATAAAAAACTTCACATACATCTAATTCCCAAAGATACTTAGGTGTGATAATTATGGTCCCCAGTTGTTACAAAAATCCTATAGAAAATAATATATAAAAAAGAAAGCTATCTATTCCTCTTAACTTTAGTTTCAGTGTAATGTTTCTAATAGATTATCCTCTGGTTATATAATAATATCTACAAAATATGTAAGTGTACCTCAATATTTTCCTAGAAATATGCCAAAATATTTCATTCGCCTGTTAGCTGTTTTACATTATTATCTGGTGTAAACTGTTGTGCAATTCAGTGTTCTGCTGTGATTTGTGACTTGTAGCATTATAGTCATTAATATTGCATATAAATCTTAATATATTTAAAAGATTCATTTATTTAAATATAGATATATTATAGAAATATATATTTTTCTTTTTCATACCGTTCTCTGTTCTGCAAAAAAAGAGATGGAAATTTTTTTCGTTTTTTTTTTGTATAGCACAGGTTTGAAAATCATAGTGTATTTTTAATATAATCTTTGCTGTACATATTATGAACCAAAGCGAATTTTTGTGTCCGTGTTATCTACCCCTCATCGGTTTTTATATGGGATAGGGACAATCAGATTCAAAATGTTGCTTGAGTGGATATCTAGTCAAAAACACTTGGCAAATATAATATTTTTCAATTCTATTGATGTTAAAAGTCTTTGAAAATGAACAGTGAAAAAGAAGAATGCTTGGTCAAAATTTTAAAAGAATAATAAATTATTGTGAATTTTGAGCATTCTTTAAGAATGCTAGAATTTATTATTTTTTAAAAAAAGTGTACATATATATATTATATATATAATCTATATCTCCCCTTTTCAAATTGTAATTCAAATTAAAATATTCTATTTCTTAGAGCATTTCCTTTCTATAAATAATATTTTATAAAAAAAAATTGTAGAGATGACAGTATAAAAAATTTTTAATATATTGATTGAAATTCATCCAGTTCAAATACAATTTTTTCGGTGAAATCTCCTTTTGTATAAGTAGTTAAAGGAATCAAAGCTGATAGATTATATTTGCAATAAATATTTTTTGCTTTTTGAACTATTTTAGTCGATAGTTATTCTCAAACAATTATGATGTCTTTCTTTTGCAATTTTCATTACATAAAGGATCTTTGAAAAATTTTTTTTGTATCCATCTTATAGTTTTAGCCTAGTGAATCTTAAACATTTAGGTAACATTTTATAGATAGCCAGAACTCTTTGTGAAGGCAAAGGAAAAAAGAGAGAGAAACTTTGCTTTCGACCTGTGAGTGTGCTTTCAGAATTTTAGTATGAAATTTGAAATTAAAAATAATTATAGTTAGATAGAGAAATAGTTTTAAAATTAGATGTGCTTTTACTTCCAAAGTACCATTGTAATATATATTTGAGCTATAAGTAAATATTTTAACTATCAGTAATACAGATTGCTCAGAAAAAAAACATTTTTTCATAGTTGAAATTCCATTTTTCTAGATGTTGCATAGAAATATTTATTCTTCTAAATTTTACTGCTACTAAATGATAAAGAATGATCATGAAATGGTTTTGAACCCATTGATTGGTATGGGTTTTATATATTACTCTTATATATATAGCATTTCACATATTCTCAAACATCTTGCAGCTGCATTTTACGGTATCGAGACAAGGGAAGGAATAGATACAATATTTAAAAATAGTCATATCAAGCATTCAAAGGTGATGCTGCTTTGTCCTGCTGAAATTTTTCTGCAATTTTTCGTTAGGTTTGTGGAAGGCAAAAATGAATAAGGAAAGGCATTCCTTCCTTATGTTTGAAACTGGGTCATCTGTCAATCATTTGTGTTGGCAAATAGTGATTGTTTTTAAGTGATATAAAAATACTAAATATATAGGTATATTTTCATATATGGTATATACATGTATGTGTTTATTTATTAAAACTATTTATACAGGGTCTTGCCCTAAACTTATGTGTTGTTGAAATTATTTTTTGATGTAAAAAAATTAAGAAAAGAAAATCTATTTATTATTACTTATTCAAATGTATATTAACCTATTTACAAGTTGCTGTGTGTAGGTGTTTTCCTCTTTGCTGAATACAGAGTTGTTATTTTTTATTCTATTTTTGTCTGTGTACAAAATGTATTTATATGCTGGGAGAGTGTCTATGTGCAATAAAAATGACAATTCACCTGAATATTGAGACCTTATTTTTTTGTCAAAAAAAGGTCTTTATTTTAGATTTTATATAGAATTGTTTATATAAACTACAGAAATAATTTATTACTTTTTCGCAATATGTTATTGACAGATGGCCCTTATTTTTATGTTCACATGCTACACATAGCACCATTTAAGCTGCAATTGATTGAAGAATTATTGACATTCAAACAAAAACAAAAAGCTTTTGCTATTATAAAATGCGTCTTTTCATACGAATGGTTCACGTACAACAGGTTCAATAAATGTGATGTGTTTTGCATGTTGGACCTGTGCTTCAGTGATAGTACGTTTATATATGGTTTTTATGAATGTTTTGATGTGTGTGCATTTGTTGTTTTTATAGCCATGACTATTGAATACTATGAAAGAATTCTTTTATTATTTTTATGTTTTTAACCCAGTGGGAAAAAAAGTTCAAGGGGTAAAATTTAAAAAACCCAAAAATGGAAAAGTGAGAGCTTTTTAAAACATTTAATTATATTAGAGAGTCATTACACCAGAATAATTAATATATCTTTTAATATACCTTTGTAAATTAATGTTACATTTTCTCAAGATTTATAATGTTTCACATTTTGTATTTTTCTGACTGTGTAGTGTTTTTTCTCTAAATAAGCATATGTGTCTGTGTGATAGTAATGAAAAAAATGACCCAGATAGAGCACCTCTGTATATTAAACGGGGTAATTTTTTATTTTTGTGAACGGTGCTACGTGTGCTTTTTCCTGCTGCCTATAGCTTCCCTTTTTCGCCGAAGCCTCTCCTTAATTGACAGTCAGAATATTTTGATAGAATTTCACTGAGCTAATCTTCAAGTCTTGAGAAGGTTTTGGAAAGAGTTCGGCAGAAAGACGAAAGCATGGCCAGACGGCCTGAACAGAATGGCCTCTTCTCCTATTGAATTGTTGCAATTGTGAATTTAAAAAAAAAAAGTAAATTTAACAGACTCCAAGTACAACAACTTTTGTTTGTGAATTTGAAATGCGAGCGGGAAAGTTTAAAGTGAGTGTATTTAAGAATTTAAAAATAAAAAAATACAAAAAAAGACATGAAATGTCCCTGCATCTCACTATGTTCCTTTGTAATTTTTGTATTCATACTCATTTTGAAAGATTTTA
Source organism: Trichonephila inaurata madagascariensis (assembly GCA_019973955.1). Classification (NCBI taxonomy): domain Eukaryota; kingdom Metazoa; phylum Arthropoda; class Arachnida; order Araneae; family Nephilidae; genus Trichonephila; species Trichonephila inaurata. The sequence goes on from BMAV01007824.1 coordinate 394,030, forward strand.
CAAGAGGAGATATCATGATGATAAAAAAAATAAATAAAGACGAGATGACGATAAAGCGATTAGCTGCTGCTCTCCTCTTGACATATTTTTTTTGATGTTTATGAAAAGTTGAAGTTAGTTTTTAATTTTAATAACTTATTTATAACTGCCATATCTATAGTTTTTTAATACTAAAAGAATTTTTACCAGTATTATTTTTTGTAGGAAAAAAAAGAAGTCTACCGGCATTTTTTTTTCTTCAAAAAAGTGTCTCGGGGTCTTCATAAAAAAAAAATGCTGTTTTTAAGTGTTTAAAAATTATTTATCTGCATCCCTTTGATGCCATTTTTTTTAGAAACTTTTTGTGTTAATGTGGTTTAGACCATAGTTTTCTATAGAACGTGGTGATGTGACAAGATTGGTTCCTTAACAAGGACAACTGTTGTAACAGAGGCAAGTGAAAAAGCGAACTGAGAAGGTGTCATTGAAAACCCACCGACAAGATTGCTTTGACATTAGCCTGTGATAATTTTGTAATCCTCTGTTGTGATGCTAACGATAAGCTCTACCTCTCCCCTGTACATTGTGTGTTAATTATCAGACTAGTCTTTGTGTACTCCTAAAAGTAAACAAAATCTCTTCCTTTCATAATGTATTTTATGTAATTGATATAAAGAGAAAAAAAATATATGGAAGAATTTGTTTTTATACCTATTTTGTGTTCGTTTTCATTTTCAAATAATGTACTATTTAGTTTTATGTATCATAAAATTTTTATTTATTTATTTATGTAATAGAAGGATATATATTTACAAAGACACAAATTATATTTAAAACATTTTATATTAAACCTTTTCAGAACAACTTTTTATTATTTTTTTATTAGTGCCAAAAAAATTTTTTTAAATTTAATTTTAATTTTTAGATATAAATACATTTATTGTTTATAATTTAAAAATATTTTAATGAATATTGTTCATGTTATTTCTCTTCAGAAATTATATATATACATTAGGAAGTATTTCTTTTGAACTAATTTATGTGAAAGTTGTATGTGTTTTGTACAAAACTTAAAATTTTATTATTTGTTCTTTTTAAAAAGAATTATGAAACTTAAAAAAAAAAAATGTAGTATATAAATTAAATGGAAAACACACATATACAGTTTATATATTATTTATTGTTAAAATTTCATATAAGTTTGTATAAATTATATTTATTGTTTTATTTAAGTTTACTCCTCAATTTTTGTAAAATATTTATTAACTATTTTTATATGATTTTTAAGATAGTTTAATGTAGCCATGTTTCTAATGGTTCTAGTTTGTTTTAGAAGGAGTGTAAGAAAGGGGGAAAAAAGCCTCTGTTACAACTAGTTTGCCTTTTAAACCAGACTTGTCTTTAAAATGTGTGGGAGAGTTTGAAGATTATTTGAGTAATTAAATTGTTGTGGATATTAAAACCAAATTGATGTTGGTTTTGTGGAGACTTGAGTGAATAATCATATTTTGTTTAAAAATGACTTTTCAATTGTATAATACAGTTTTGTAATATCAACGTCATAATTTATTTCACATTTTTTGGTACTTTCTATGTTTTTTGTCATCTGAAGCGAATTAGTTTAAAGATTTTTCATGTTTGTATTATTATTAATATTTAATATCACTCGACTACATGTCTTTTCAAGATCTTTGTGTAAAAGGTTATTTCTGGTAGTTCTAATAAAAGCACAGCAAAACTTCCAAAATTGTTGCCTCAATTCAATACAGCATTTAAACAAAAAAATGGATATTTTTATTTTGAGTACCACAAAGTATTTCTTTGCACACATTTCTAATCTTTAAAATAACAATATTTAAATTGTTCTCTTATTAATCTTCATCTATTCTCTTTGTAATAATGTGCTTTAATAAGAATTTACATAATATTGGACATAAAATTATTGCATTTAATACAAAGAATGTTAGTATATATATATATATATTCCACCTCTTTAAAACAAAAATAAAATAGCAATACATTTGTGGAATTTCATCACAGCAGTTTTTAAGACATTTTAATGATCTCATCAATTAAATGTATTGAAAATTTAATTATGAATGTAATTATATGAAACTATTCAGAAAATTTTTAAAAATTTGAGAATGCTACTATTACATAGACATTAGGAAAAAAATGCATGATTACAGTTAACCAATCTTTCATTTGGTGAAATGGAATAAATTTAAAAAAGTTCTTATGAACTAAATAATGTTAAAAAAATGATACAAACAAAATCTGTGACAAAATGTACTGTTTTTATTATTCATTTAAAAACTTGTACAGTATGGTTATACACAAAAACATGAAAAATTGAGCAATTGTAATAACAGAAAAACAAAAGATGGAATAAACACTAAAATAAGCATTGGTAATAATATAAATTTAATTTCAAATTGGTTCACAACAGAATTTGTGCTTGAAAATAATATATAACAACTTTTATTTTCAGATAAGTATATTAAATCAATCATAAATAATGAATTAACTACACAAATTTAGTCAGAGCAAAGTTGAAATGATCATGAGCAATACTAAAGCCCTGATACATTTTTAAAATTTAAAATAGGTCGAATGTATTAGTTGTGATTTTCTTTTAAACCTAAGTAAAAAAAGCTTTAGCTTGATGCAAATATCTTTCATGATCCTTTATTTTTGTTTATTAAGTTATTAATGAATGAAAAAAATTATATTTAATTATGAGCATTAATTCTTCAAAATCAAAAAGAATTGAGACTAATCTTTTAATATATAGTACTTTTGATAAAAACGGAATATAATAAAATATTAATTGCAAAGGTACAAAATACATCAATTAATTACAATAACACAGTTAAAAATTCGTTGAAATTTATAACATCAACATCATTTATGAAAGATTAAATAAGCCACATGGAATGATGTATAATAAATTTTAAATTTACATAACTTTCAACAAAATACCAATAAAAATTTATACTTTATTTTTATATCTATTTATTACTGCTGATATTATCATGGTACAAATGAAAACAACCAAGCAAAAATATTTATGAGTATCAAACTTAAAAAGTTATGGCACTTAGATTAAAGACTAGATTAATAATTAAATTTAGAACATAAAGACATTATATGCTTTTTTCATTGAATAAACACTAGCGTGTGGGGGAGACAATCTACACTAATGTAAATTACCCATATCTTATTTTGAAGCTAAAAAAAAATACACAACAAATTTAAAATAAAGATCATTTATATGTACAGAAATAATTTTTCCCCCAGTTAATACACTAGCATTTGTTGTACTCCACTTATACCAATTTTTGTAATGAATGACTTGTCATTACTATACATTATAAACCCAACACATAATTTGAATTTTTATCAGAATACAATGTAAAAGAAGATTCTACTATAAACTTAAATGTTACTTAAGCAAGTTAATTGAATGCATAAGATATAATCAAGCAATCATAAAAAAAATTAATTCAGAAGGAACACCATGTTAACTGCACAAAATACTGAAATATATTTAAAGTATGTAAGAGAAACATTTATAATGCAATTATATAAGTCATACTTATTTACAACAACCATTTTAATTCATAATGTACAAAAGTGCACTTCATTATTGTCATAATGTGCACACAGATGGAATAACATCCAAAAATGAAAACATAAATCCATCAGGAACATCATTCCTCAAATGAGTTGCAAAATGGATTTTAAGTAATAAGAAATGTCTTAAGGTTTACACATAGTTAAACCAAATATATGCACACACACAAACAAGCATTTTTTTTTAAAAAAAAAAGTTAAATAGCTTCATTATATAAAATCAGAATATTCTAATTTAATAATATTTTCAGGCATTAATGAGGTGCTTGAATGCATTTGTTCAGTCCTCAGATTCCCTAAGCAATATGTCATGATTTAAAAATATGTAAATTATATTGTTTTTTGGATAATGAGCATACATGCACTTTTCAGATCCAATTATTAATTAACAAAACAAGCAACTTTAACATTCTTGAGTTATTTAAAGTTTAAATACTGATTCAAAAACTAAACTCCTTCACTGTTCTACTTTTCCAAGAATTCAAAATGGGCTAAAAAAATATTGATTAAAATGCAACAACAAAAAAAAAGATTCAATTTGATTTAAAAAAAATTTGAACTAAAATGAAATAAAATACAGTTTCTTAAAATGCCATCATTTTGAAACAGTTTTCATGCCATTTCAGTTAAAAATTTACTGGCATTTTTTATATACTTGGAATTATTAGTAACACCTCTACTTGTATATAAAACTTGAAAGCATTTTGTAAACATTTCTTGATAATTTTATTTTTAATATTCAACCCCTTGACATATCACAACGTCTGGGAGACGTCATTCATTTTATGTGCAATGTAGACTTGGAAGTCAAGAACACTTTCCACTATACACTGAGAATTGTGCATCGATACTGATTTGTTTTGAATGTTAAAGGTTCTACCCTTCTCAAACCGATTAAATAAAATGTTCTTTTTTAAAGCTTGCATGTAACTGTTCAGCGGAACCAAATTAAATTGTACTTTTTTTATGACACATTGAATTCCATTTTATTTCTATGTCAAGAGGTTAAGACCGAAATTTCAGAATTGTTTGCTAATACTGGATAGTAGAAATTTATTGTGTGTTTGTTATATAAATAATTCAGTTATTAATTTTAAGATCTATGCATTTGTTAGTGAACCTTTACAACATTTCATAGCATAAAGTTTCACTAACTAGTATGGAAATCTTTCAAAAATACATATATTTTCCAAAGTTGTGTTCTTCCTGAATTCTAGTAATGAAGTACACAACTTTTTTCAGTAATTTTATAACAATCCAAATATAATTTAGTGAGTCACTGAATGTTTTTTTACACTTGTATATAAATACATTTTTAATGAAGAAAATAAAGTATAAAAAGTGAATAAATTAATGACTTTATGAATGAAAAAATTAACTTTCTAGCAAATGCTCTATTAATTGCATACATGAAATTCATCTGCATATTAAAATAATTTAAGTATATTATTACACAAAGTTTCACATCTTATATGGTATGAATTTGCCCTTGGTTGATTAATTTTTTTAATGCATGCACTATGCTATGTAAGCTTTTAATTAAAACATCCAACTTTTATTGAGTTATAAAAAAATTATTGCTGAACATTTTATTTACACAAGCATGATAGACATAGCTATTATAGATATAACTATTTTCTGTATCATAAAGGCACAGAGGGTGAGAATATTTATAAGATTCTATCAATTAAAACTTTATAATACATAACTATCTGATTTACTACACTGTCAATAATAATACTTTAAAATCAAAACAACAAGGAACCTGATTATCATCACAGATTATGCTCAGAGATCAATAACTGATGTTCTATCCTACTGATATTCATCAATAAAAGAAAATAATTTTCATTGCACACATATAATATTGCAATTGACTTAATCAGTTGATGTTCAGCCGTTAGCTTTAATCATAAGCATTTAAAAACACTGACGTATTTTGAAGATTTGGATACATGTGTATCAGAATGAATTTACTGATTGCCATGACAGAACTACATTAAATATTTACATTAAAATACATTCAACATTTTTTTTTCTTTTTTAAAATAAAGTATACAATGCCTTATTTTATGAAAACACTACAGAACATTTTGAAGCACATATTACAATACACAAAATGCTTTATACACATTGTATAAAAATTGCAATGATAAAAATAAGCATGCAAATCCACAAAAATATTATAGTTTTTTAAGAATTGGGATGAGTGACAATTATAGAAAACAAAATATATGAAACTACACTTAGTGGCATTTACATTTTAAAACATTATTCATTAATAATAAAAAAAATATCACAAGCATTGAAAATGAAAAAAAATAATAAATATAATTCTGAAAACCATTATTACTGTGATAATGTTTAATTAATATTATTAAACTAATACTAATGTTACACAGTTAAATGTAATGGAATACTCATGTTACAAATAAAGAAAGTTGCATTTTTTAATGAATTTGCTCAATGAATTTTTAATAAATCGGTTCAAATATCATTTAATTTAACTACAAATGTATTTTAGAAATAAAATTTTTATGAAGTGAGCTAAATAAATCTCAATTATATGTATATATAATAACTTTAAATGCACACAAAAATGTGTTTGCTCTAATACTCATTATCCTTTTCATAAATAAAATTAAAAGCTAAAAATTAAAGCAATTTTTTTAAAATAAAATTTCACACAAGACTTATTCTTATATGTACAGAGAAAATGATCCATAAAATAATAAAATGGAACAAGATTTGTAATAAATTTTCTCATTTAAATTATTAATAAATTTACTATACAGATCACCATAATATAATTGAAATATTTATTCTTTAAATTTCACAAAATGAGCAAACTTATTAAATATAATGTAAAGGTATTAAATTAAGTAAAAATAGATTCTTGGTATAATTCTTTATCTGAATATTTAAAAAAATTAATAAGAAAAAATCTACACAAAAGTTAGTACTTGTACATTGATAAAAAATATTTTTCCCAAATACAGTGAAAATTGTTTAACACAAAACCAAGGGGACTGAAATATTTTTTTGTGTTTTGAAAAATAAACGCAAACTAAGCTCAATGATTTTTACTCACACTGCGATGTACTCACCGCTAAATTCCAAAGCCAACTGATGAGAGCCGAAATGTTTTTGTGTGAGGTTTTTAGGGGTGGAGGGTTAAAGTAGATTAGATAAACAAAACTGGCTTGGGCCACAGGCTATCCTGAAGGTATTTCTAAGTCAGGTCAGCCTCCTTTCTACGACACATATAAAACCATCTCTCTTTCATTTCACACCCCACTTAAATCTCGCCAGCATGGTTGGTGTTTTCTGTATTTTGTTCACTCCCAAAAGGGAAATCTTTTTGAGTTAAGAGGAAAAAATTCATGAAAATACATAGTAATTTGTCGGATTAGCCATTATTTCATCTTAAGCATTTTCATGTTAAACTTATTTCACTGTATATATATATTTTCCCCATTAAAAATTAGATATTTCAAATATATTATTCATATTAGAAGAATTAGGATATGAAAAGAGAGATGGAAAAATGCGCAAGCAGAAAATGCATTCTCAAAAGTAATAGCAAAACTAGGTTAAACAGCCAATAAAATCACTCATAAAATAATAAATCTTAAATTTTTCATGTTTCTTGCATAAAAAGGTAACTATAAAATAATTTGAAATGAATAAAGCGAACCAAGATTGTTTGAACATAAAATAATTAGAGAAATATTCTTCAATAATGATGTGCAAATTGTCTTACTTTAATTAACAAATGTCAAGACACATGAAACATTTAGTTCACCTTTGTATATGCAAACAATTCTTTAAATATCACAGATGAATTTTTTTTTGCAGTTGTAGTTAAATCTGGAAAAAAAGAAATAAAAAAAAAATGCTCTCAATTTACACTTGTGTAAAAACTTGAATAATTATAACAACCATAAAAAATGTTTAAAAAAGTTCAACAAAACAAATATTTCTAAATTATTTTTTTAAATTCATAATACATACAAATTTTATATTTCTTGCATTGTTGCATCTCTCTTACTCTCTGTATATTGCTTTGCCTCTTGTCCCTCTCAACATCTCATCCTGAACATATTGTTTAACAATCTAGATCAACCCCCTTTACCAAACATAAATATCTATTAAACAACCACTAATACGAATTTCACTTTTTAGGTGAATGCACCAGCACATATCCAACTTATCCCAAGCACAAAAACCAATTCAACATTTAAATAATGCTAGAAGCTTATCTTCATGGTTAACTGTCATATTCTGTTAAATTGAAAATTACCTGAAGTAGCTCCTGTACTACTCCCATGCCAATAATGAAAAACAAGTGAAAGAATCAAATGATATTCATCTACTTCATAAAGAAGCCTGCTACAAATTTTCAAAAACTAAGGCCATATCTAAAAATTCAACTATCAAATGCTACACTGGGAACCCTTACAGTTCAGCAAATAAGTTCCAGCTTATGAAAACCAAGAGAAAATCAGAGCTTGAACTGAATCAATGGACAAGAAACAACATGTTATTGAAACTTCAAACAAAAGTCTTTTCAAAAATTTATCTATCTGCCCCCCCCCCTCCTCCACCCCACCCCCACATTTCAATGGAAGCAGGAAACCAAAATAATCGCACACATGTTCAACCAGTGGCTTCTACATCTGGATCTCAATCATCAAGGAGACAACCCTCCAATCAAAATAGACAAAGTGTCTTCAAAAGAAACTTCAAGATCTGAAAAGCTTAAGCTCATTGACAAATTCTCCAGATCAAGGATCATAATTTATCCTCATACTCTTTATGCATATCATATCATCAGCTGACATATCACTGAAAATATTCTTGAAAGCCACATTAACATACTCCAAATAATAATAATAATAAATAAAGCCTTATTCTTGAGGAATCCGAGTCAATATGGCAATGGAAGAAATAATCAATTAATTCACAATTCAATCATAGAACAATGTCATAACAATAAATAAAATGTGAAGGCTCTCCATGCTCCTATTCCTTATCGTTTTTCTTTAAAAAAAAGAAGGAAAAAAAAAAAAAGAATTCTATAACATTCCCTAATTAAATTCATGCAAGTCAAGATTGTAAAAAATATGACTCAGCTTAATGCTTTTGCTTCCAAGGCTTCTTCCACTCTTCAGCTTTCTGTACTTGAACTAATAAAAGTGTTAAAAGTAGCAAAAGTCATGCTACCAAGATATATCAAAAGCTCATTGAGAACACAGCTAAATGTTACAACTGTGATGGAAACCAAACTGCCAACTTTGTTTTATTTCCTCCACAAACCTATTAATCACACCGCAGACAAACAGTCAACAGATAGAGACAACACACAAGCATCAAACACCTTACCACTATAACAACCCCAGTTCAACAATTGATCAATGTCTTGAATTGCCTCTCAATTTTTAAATATGAATTTAATTAACACATTTAAATGTATTATTTAGGCTATTAATATGTGTTATATGGGCTAAATACCTACTCTAAAGGAATTCAATTTCCCAAAAAGTCAGTATTTTTATTTTTAATGTAAATTGGAAAGAAAAAAAAAGGGAGGGGGGCACACTACTAAAACAAGTGATTTTTTCATTATATATTCAGATTTGTCTAAACTAAGGCAACAGGCAGATTAGTGTTGAACATTTTTCCCCCACACTTTTTCTTTTCTCCTTTGCAGTTTAGAATAATTCATATCATAAATTCAAATATATAATTTATGAAAAAATATTTGAAAATAGTATTTAAATTATTTCACTGAGCACAAACTTATCTTTGAAATCTCAAAAAGTTACTAATAAAGAGTATTTATTTTTTATTTATTTCTATCTTTTTTAGAAATTTTTTTCAGCATTTTTTGAACAAAGTATCAACTAATAAGAAATAAATACATAAATATTCCTATTCAAAAAGACTGGGACTAACAAAATTTACCCTCCTTCCAAGATGTCACTTTCAAGAGGTACAACTATATATGAAAAAGAGATAAGTAGTGAATAGACACTAAATTATTTGTGCATATCCTCAGTAACCATGTTAACATAGAAAAAAAACTACAAAAGACACAATGCAAAAATTAATAAAATCGCTTGGACACAAATTGTATGAATGTAAAAGAGAATATTTAAAATTTACCTTTTATTACATAACCTGAATCCATGATTGTCTTCTTTTGTTCTCTCCAAATAACAAACAAGCGGAGAAATATACCAGCAAATAAATCATTTGTAACATCAAAAATATTCATTTTTCTATTGCATTCTCTAAAATATAAGCAACAATCAATATTTTCAAAACAAGAAGCAAAAATCAATCATTCAATTCAAAAATTTTCATTCAGATTTAATAATGTACAGAACAAATAAAGAATTTCACTATTTTCAAGTTCTCTGAATTATTTTTAGTGATTTCATTTTATATCTACATATATTTATAATTTAATTTGCACTGAATGATTTTTGTGAATAATTTGAAAAAAGTATAGCTTCAGTATTCTAAACAAAACATTATATTCCAAAATGATTTACTCTTCTAATAATTTATAATTCTGAACCACAGTTTTAAATTCAAAAGCAAATCCACTGCTTTGAATATATATCTTTGAATTTGCATTTGGGTCTAGAATCTGGCAATAACATTTATTGTACTCAGATTTAGCATGGGCTCTGCATTTTTTAGTACTATTTTTAAGTAAGTTACCTTTATCCTGTAATGGATTTAGACACATTCTATCCATTATTTTTAATAGGTTTTTGCTCTGTATTATTAACATAAAGGGGGAAAAGTTGGCTGGCCACAAAACATGTTCAACCCCACTTTCATATAAATTATTTTATATATAAGCTACCCTAAGTCAGCAATGTTTATAATATTGTAGCATCTGTTTTTTAAATTTTAATTTCTCATATATCTTTCATTGTATGACTTTCTTACTATCTCAGTATTTTTCGGTTTTGATTGATAAATGTTCATATCTCATTTGTAGAGAACTAACACTAATATATACTTTCAATTCAAAATTTAAAAACAATATCATTAATATATGCTCGTATAATAAAAAGGTTAATAATGAAATTCATGCAAAAATAAAACATGCAACTGCATATGCTACAGAAATGCTCTAGGTCTAACATCAACAAGGGCCATTTAAGAATATAAAATGATTACTAAATTGTATGTTAAGTTCGGTATACGTGGTAGAGCGCTGCCCTGGATTTATGATTTTTTGAGAGATAGGCACATTAGGGTGTGAGTCAATGGTTCGACCTCATGGTTTTAAAAAAGCTAATGGTTAAGCTAAAAATGGTTTTAAAATAAGCTAAGGTGTTCCTCAGGGCTCGGTTTTAAGCTCTACCTTGTTCACACTTTTTCTTGCAGGAATTGAAAAAGTCATTCCTAATGACTGTAAATTGGAATATTTGCAGATGATATTGTCCTCTGGAGTTAAGGTTCTGATGTTGAAAAGGTAGAGAAGAGTGTGAATCTGGCTCTGGCTGACGTGTGGAGCTTTGCTGTAAACCACATATTAAGTTTTAGCCCATCAAAGTCTACTGTAGGTTTCTTCACAACTAATAGGAAACTATACAATTTTCGACCAAAAATCCTGTTGAACAGTCAGCCCCTGGAAATAGAGAAACACCCAAGGTATTTGGGCTTCATATTGGATCCTGAGATTTTGAGTAATAGACATTAGGAACACCTTGCATTGAGAGCTAGGAAACACATAAAATCCTTAAGTACATCTCCGGCCGTGACTGGGGTGCTGATGCTGGTACTCTCAGAAACACTTATGTTCCCTCATTCATCCCATTTTGGAATATGGCTTCCCCCATCTTCTGTTGCTCCTCTGATTCAAACTTGCAAAAACTTGAACGTGTTCAACTCAGTGCTGCAAGGATTATTGCAGGCCTTCGCAATTCTTGCCCAAAAGGTATTGTGCTCTATGAAGCTGATCTGCAGCCATTAAGTCTTAGGAGAAATGCATGTTTAGTGAAGTACTACAGCAAGCTCTCCAGTTTTGGCTTTCAGAATCATACATCGAAATTTCTAAGGTCATGGAGCAGTCACCAGAGACTCAAACGTGGCAGTCCCTTTGGACATGTTGTTTCTGGCCAACTTGTTGCTAGTTCTATAGAACATCACAGTTTATCTTCTCAGATTATTGACCCTTCTGAGGGACTGGATGGAGTTTACTTTCATGTTGACCTTTCTATCTAAGTTAGCAAACAAAAGGAATTGCAGTGCTACCTGAAACAGTTAGCTCTTGAAAGAATTAATGCCCCCAAGGACGCTGTTCATATGTACATGGACAGCAGTAAACTTGGTAGTGACTGCTCTGGCAGTGGCATCTATATTAGTTTTCGGGATCAGAAAATTAAAATCCAGAGAAAAAATCCGGACTATTGCTCAGTATTTCGTTCCGAGCTTGTTGCAATTCTTGAGGGACTAAACTCCATTGAGTTGCTTCCACAGTTACATGATATGTGGATTTTTTTGCCAATTGGCATAACGTGAGGGATCACACAGGTACAGACATGATGCTAAAGCAACTTTCCCTTTCTCATCAGATCCACTTCCAGTGGATCCTGTCCCATGTCAACATTACTGGGGAAGAAATTGTGGATAGCTCATCCAGGGCTGGTGCTGGTGAAACTACAATGCCTGCCACTCCTCTTACTTATTTGAAACTATTTTCAAAGTATAAAGCAAAGAATAAGGCCATTTGGATGATCCCAGTGGTGTACCCATGGTATCAGAGCAAATGCCCTCGCAGCTCCTTGGTTTGGGGCAGCAGTAGACGAGATCAAACTGCGCTTACTTGTTTCCTTAGTGGTCATCTGATGTCATTGACTTTTGTCGATGGCATTAAACACTTCGAAATTTGCACTAAGTGTTCTTCTGCTCAGGCCTCCCCTGGCCACATTTTATACTGTTTGGGGCTTACCAGGCAGGACTTGGTTCAAGATCCCCTATTGGTCTTGGACTTCTTCAGGGTGAATGGACTCATGGACCTGATCTATAGCTCTGCTGATCTCGGGGATGAGAAACAACAAGAATACAAAAGAAGTGTACTTTTGAATAATAAAGCCAGATACAACTAAACTTTATTTTTATTTTATCATTTTATATGACACTGGAACAAAATTGTGCATAAATAACTCTTCCAATTAATACAATAAGGAATAATTAATATAGTTTACTCCAGATAATAAGCAAAAATTTTAAGAAAATGCAAATTTGTAGTAAAATTCAGGATTGATAAAAAATAGCTTGCATATTAAGATTTTTGCTATGGGGCGAGGAGACCAAAATTAAAAGTATAAAGCCAAATTTCATTATAAATATATATAGCACATAATTTTTATTAATTCATCATAAAGAAAAAAAAAATAAAAAAAAAAAATGTTTCAATTTTATCCCATTTTTTCCTCTAAAAGAATAAATATAATAATTCTTTACTTCTCTAATAATTAATGTTTACAAAATTAAGTCAAATGATATTTCCTTTGTAAAAAGAATAAATATTTTGCATTAAGATACAAGTAGTATACAAAGAATGAAATTGTACATTGCAAAGTAAATAAATTGCTTAGTGTATATAGATGAGTAGTGAGTATGCGTAAACAAGTATGTGTATACACACAAACACAATCAAAGCAAATTAAAAAAGCTAAATTACTTTAATGGAAGCTCATTGAAAAAAAATCGATCTTGAAAGCACAATTTAGTCTTTTAGATCAGTAATTGTCATACAGACAAAACAATACAGA